>SNQJ01S0112593.1:14995-43484 GCA_010110895.2 Picea sitchensis
TCCTTTTCTTCCGCCATTGAGGGTTTCTTGGGTGTGCAAGAGCGATTGTCCTCAAGAGAGACAAGATTGAGACCCAACTTTCTATACTCATACCTCGTCGGGGACATGCACTAAAAAACGATCAAGAGCAACCTGCTTTGATACCACTGATTCGGATTATTTTCGGCACGAAATGAGAGCGGAGATATAACACATAAATATTCAGAGATATTGCAAGAGAGACAACAATATAAAAGATATATAGAGGAAATATAACAAGAGTCACAGATATACAGTAATACAAGATTTCTATTAATGAAATAAATGTACAGAGACTGTAAAATACAGAGTGAAAGACTCGCTAGAATGGTGGTAGATTATCTCTGAGAAGTGATGTGACGGCTACTCGCATCCATAAGAATATGATTACAATGAGGCTCTGAAGGTCCTTTTAAAATAAACGGGAATGCCAAAATTCCTAGACATCCAAAAACCTAACCCTAGGAGATGAAGCACCAAAAGTAATGTGGGCCCCATTTGGGTAAGTGAGTACATCAACTTCCTGGGGTCGTAACTTTTGCATATGATCTCCGTTTTAGGCATGTGATATCTCGTTGGAAAGGTATTTTCGAGGAGATTCATTTTGGGGGCTCAATTATTCCTTTGGCTATAACTGAGAAACTCGATCTAGAAAAACCTTCATTTGGACCCTCAAAATGGCCCCGGAAGTTAAAACCTGCTAAAAATAGTAAATTGCCAAAATTGCCAGAAAATTGTTTTGAGCCATTTGGAAAAGGTGGGTGGCCACCGATATCCACCTAGATCAGAGATCCCCGATGAGGGATGGATATTCGGCGAGGAACTGATGCCCATTACTGTAGAAGAGTTTCTTTCGAACGAGTTTTCCTTTGATAAGAAGAGAAAGGCCGTTGTGAAGCAAGAGCTTTACCGAGAAGTGGGCATGGTAGCCAAAAAATTCAAAATCTTAGCCGATGGAAAAGCCATGAAAAAATAATAATTTTCAACTCAGATAGTAGGGACATTGGGGGCTTTTGCTACAACCAACCAATATTATGTTGGGTCCGTAAAAGAACAGTTGAAGCAGAAAAAATTCTTAATCAAAACTTTGGAGGCTGAGCTAGCTACAATAGAGGCAACTACCAGAGATCAGGCGAACATAGGTATAGATCAAGCTAGAGAAGTTGATCAAAAGGAAATCGAGCGGCTCAAATCCGATCTCGAGCAAACACAGCAGGCGACCCAGACCAACCAATCATAGATAAGCCAACAAGAAAAATTGATAGGGCAGTTACAGGCCAAATTAAATTTCGTCGAAAGCCAGGTGATAGATATCGGAATATTCCAATCCCAAGCCATAAAATTTCGAAAAAATGTGTCAGCCGCTCAGCAAGATTTACTTGCTAAAGTGGAAACCATTCAAAACCACTGCCAAATCATTGATCAAGTGTTGGAAAACATATCTTTGAGAGAAAGAGAAGTTGGGGTGGCTCGGGTCACTTTCCAAGAGGCTGTTATATCCATGATGAAAAAAGAAATGGGCAGTAGTTCCAAACTCTCCATCCCAAAGCAGACCAGAGGTAACATCTTATTGAAGGCATGGGAGCGAAATATATTAGAGAGCAGAGAGAGAGCTAAAGAGGTAAGAAAATTTTGTGAAGAAACTATCGAGGTGATAGATGAAAGTTTGTTGGGTCTTGATAGTGAAAGTAGCACCGAAACACTGGGCCAGATGGATATAGCCAAGTACCTGCTCAATATCAAGGAGAATGAGGAAAGAGAGCAGGCTGAAATATGACAGGTAACCCAGACAGATATAGTCCAAGTGGATAAGTGGCTAATAAAGCCAAGTGTATTGTTATGTTCTATCATCACTAAAGACCGACAAGTAGGAGGAAGGTTGCCATAGTTAGCGAAGGATTGTTACAACTTTGAGGCAAATAACCAAGCGGAGCCTTCCAGGTTAATAACCCAGTTGGTGGAGAGATGTGTCACTTGCACCCAGCAGGCGAAGGGGCAGGTTTCCGGTACCGAATAGTGACAAGTGTCTATCGTTTCTAATTTAGGAACCCGAAGAGTAAATAAAGGAAGGCGATCTACCTACATGAAGCGAGGATAACGATGAAGCAACAAAACGCTTGAACTCCACATTTTGTAACCGAAAACCTGTAGAACGATTGAGATTCTAGCATATAGAAGTTGTATAAATATGCACTTTGAAGATGAAAAAGAGGCTGGACCTTTTTTGGTTGATTATAACAGAGACTTTCTCCTTTTGAAAATTAATACAAAGCAATCCGAAGATTCCTGATTCCGTCAAGACCGTGTTATGAGTTTGTTTTCTCTGTTATTTCATATTCAATTTCATTTCGCATATATATGTTTGATGAATGTTTCACTGCAATTTAGTAAAATTTCTACTGTAGTGATCGATTTTTAGTCATCTATATCGTTTACAGTTTTTCCTCTATATCGGCTATCAGTAGGTACAAGACCTGTGAACTCTTTAGATCTTCATATTTTATGCTTCGTCAGATTTTTTCCTATCTTTTTCTTCTTCTGTTTACAGGGTGAGATTCTCCCTTGATAGGAGCCTCACATTATAGAGAGCTTAATGTTTTTTCTCACATTTCACACACAATTTATTTAAAATATAACTCAGTCATGGGAAAAGGCCTTTGGTTTGCATTCTATCTTTAATATCGGATTCAAAAGTTCTCTCTTATACGATAAAAAATTTGAGGCAACATCCTAAACTTTGAACTCTCCTTTAATTTTCTTGTTCCTCTATGACTGTCCCCATTACAAGACAACCTAATATTGAACCCAGCTTGTCGGACCAAACCAGTATCACTTTGAACCTTTTTGATACCATACTTATAACAACCATCACCTAGGTAGAAATTGAACGTTCTTGGGCCACAATTGAACGAGATATAAGCATCCAGGAACAGTTGGAAGTGATACAACGACAACCTGGAAATCAACCTTAGCTTCCTTCCCCGAAGGTTGATTCTTCCCCTTTTTATCTTTCACACCACTTTCGGATGCCTAGACCCTGTACTTTCTAAGCCTTAAGTACAGACTCTGGAACAACATCTTTCTTGCGTCGTTGTCGGGGATGAAGTTACGAAACCTTTTCCCTGGGAAGAACGACATTTTTGCAAGTTTCGCCCTTTGATAGTGAACAAAGGTTGAACACCTTCTAAAGGATTTCATTATATTTTACTTGGCGAATCCACATTTAAATAAGCTGGCATCTAGTTGAAGGAACACCAGACAAAAACCGTAGGGTAAACAGACCACGCCTGTTTCTAATCCCGAAAAAATACTGAAAACTAGAGGTTCCCTTAAGCCAACCACTGCAGTCTATCAGCTTAAGCACCCACAACCCAAGGCTAAAATTTACTTTGAACCTTCAACTTTGCACAATCCCCTCCCTGAAACCATCAACCCAACTTTAACTCTCTCTGAGTTTAAAAGTGAAATCCATCCGACAACCTCTGGTGTACACAAAGGTAAAAACTCCGCAGTGAATTTATCATAGATCGATATCCCGTCGAGTCTTCAGTTAGATTTCACGACCTCATCAAGTCTCGAAGAGTATACCATATACTCAGATTCCACACCCACGGGTTCCCTTGATTACATCTCTTGCAAATCCGAGGAGCCAAGTCCTCGCATCTCTTTTCACCCGTCTTTGGTTTTCTCGTGTCTTGAAGAAGCTAGAAATTATATTTTAGTCTTCTAGAACCCTCTATATAACACACCTTTTTCCTATCCATTAGTACTGATGGCGGTCGTCGGAGGAGGAGGTGGAGGGGTTTTAGGAGGGGGAGGTGGAGTGGATCCAGGAGGAGGAGTGGGGGCCCAAGGGCCTCCCCCGCCTCCCAAAGTTTTCGCTAAAGTAGCCACGAGATATGCGCCTTTGGTCCTGCCCATCCCTCTCCATGACCTTCCTGAAAAACTACATAAAAAACTTACCTAAATTTACAGGGGAAGGGGACTTGACCGAAGTTGAACATATAATGTTTTTTATCAGTTCACCGATATTCTATGTCTCGATCACGAAGACATATATTCGAGGTTGTTTGTTTAGACTTTCGAAAGACAGGTACGAACCTGGTTTCGAAGTCTACCCGCAGGATCAATATTATCCTATGATACCCTAGAAGACTCCTTTCTCAGATAATGGGGCGAAAGGAAAGACCATTTGTATTATTTGACAGATTTTGGCTCTTTAAAGAAAAAGACTTCGGAAACTGCTATGGAATTCATTCAAATATTTAACAAGTTATATAATAAGATCCCAGTCGAAGTTAAACCATCCCAACCTGAAACCAAGGTAACCTTGCGGGAGCCTTCAAACCCAATTTCACACTTCTTTTGAGAGAAAGGAGGGGGGCTACCCCAGGATGATGCCGTGGAAATTGAATCCAACATGATGGCTTCTGGCAAATTGAAAACAAAAGTAGAAACAGGGAACCAAGAAACCAAACATTTTAGGAAACAAGTGGGACCCTCAGGGTCTAATAGATCCTCAGATGACAAAATGGATGATATAGCTAGGATAATTAAAGAGTTATCAAATAAGATTTCTAGAATGGAGCTAGATCAATCCAAGGCCAATCCTTTCATTAAAAGGGAATTCAGAAGAAACCCTAATCCTCAAAATCAACAAAGACAGATAAAAAATGAAGATCAAAAAATTCAAACTCCTTTAAAAAATGAAAATTTTATAGGAGGAAATGACCTCCAAGATTTCGAAGATTCGGATGAAGATGTGAAAAATTTGGCTGACGAATGCACACAACCTTAATTAACTAAAGAAGATTATGAGAAGTCCTTGAACACTCAACAACCGTCAAATAAAGATGAAGACATAAACAACATCGATGTTTCTGTCTATCAAGAAATAACTGATTCTATAATGGTTGAGGTCCAACCTAGGTATAACCTGAGGTCTAAAAACAAACCTGCGTTGACTCCTCAACCTAAGAAAATTCTCCCTAGAGGTGAAGTATACGAGCCCGCCCCAAAAGAGACTAACACATCTAATAGAAAAATGAAAGGGGCAAACTCGCTAGATCCCAAAGTAAAGGAGGTTGAGACCTAAACAAAGGAAACCAAGAAAACTAAAACACATACACCGGTAGATAAACTCACGGGTGATAAATAAACACAAACAAATAAATTAGAAAAGAAGGAGTTTGAGGTTTCAACCAAAGAAACGAACAAAGGTAGTGGAGGGTTTAGCCTCGAAAATGAGATAAATAAGATAAAAATACCGATCCCTCTGGTGGAATTAGCAAAGAATCCTGTATATCGAAAGCAGATGACCAAAGTGATAGGTTTTTCGGATCTAGAAAGTCACTCTGACGTGATAAACTTGGAAGATGATAAGCCCAATATCACTTTTGGTCCACATTTCGAGGGTGCTAGAGACACTGTTGCTCCTTTCTATATCACCCTGAATGTGCATGATCGACTACTGCATAACTGCATGCTAGACTCTGGGGCCTCACATAATGTGATGCCCAAAACTATTATGGATAGACTAGGCCTTGAGATCACCAGGCCTTATGGAGATCTCTACTCTTTCGATTCAAGAAGAGTTAAGTGCATGGGTATGACAAAAGATTTAGTAGTCACTCTTCCATAGGTCTCGGTGAAAAGCGTCCTAATGGATGTAGTTATTGCCGATATACCCCCGAAGTATGTCTTATTTCTATCTAGGTCGTGGGGAGCCAAACTTGGTGGGTCTCTTCAACTAGACATGACCTACGCCACGATTCCTGTGTTTGGTGGACAACTTACTAAACTATACAGGGAAACGAGGCTAGCCTACACAGTGAGCGACCCTCAGAATCCTAACAATTATCCTGTTTATATTTCCGATCAAGATCTAGGAAATTGTATTCTGTCTTTTGATGATGATGTAAATAGTTGTGCAGAAGAGAATTACTTAGATAATAATGAATCAGAAAAGGTATATGAAAATATGCATAGCACTGGGATTTGGAAAATGTATTTTGACGGTGCCCTGTCATGTGAAGGAGCAGGTGTAGGATTACTTTTTGTGGCACCTGAAAATGAATTTGTTATCCCTTTCTCTTACAAGCTTCAGAGGGATATATACTACACCAATAACATATGTGAGTATGAAGCCTTAGTCTTAGGGTTGGAAGCTGCTAGGAAGTTGAACATAAAGAACTTGAAAGTTTATGGAGACGCAGAGTTGATAGTGAAACAAATAAATCAGCAATACCAGGCCAAACACCCAAGATTGAGATCTTACAAAAATTGCGTCTGGGATCTTATGAAAAAATTCTTTTCATCGGTAAAGGTTCATTTCATCCCATGGGCCGAAAACCAGCAAGCTGATTCACTGGCCAAAGCGGCTTCAAATTTCGTACCCCCCATCACTTTCAAATTAAAGAGTACCACATAGAGGTAAGGCACAGACCATCCATACCAAACAACATACAACACTGGCAGGTTTTCGAGGATGACGAATAGATCAGAAAGTTCCTAGAAATGGTGGGTGATTTCTATGAAACCCACACTGACCAGGAGGACCAAAATGATCACACCTTGATTATGAAAGAGGGAGAGGAGCCTCAGGAGTTTCAAGAAAAAATTGCTAACCATCGCATGTTGGTTTTAAAGAACAATCAGATTCCGAAGGGACTAATCCCCCTGGAGATACTGTTCGATCAAAATGATATGCCCTTAAAATCCACTCTGCAACCCCAACCAGAAGAGGTTGAAGACTACGACGTAGGGACCAAAGAGGAGCCTAGGATGGTAAAAATATCAAAGTACCTTCCTCTTGAGGTAAAAAGAAAGTATAAAGACTTACTCGAGTGGTATAAATACATTTTCGCTTGGTCTTACGAAGAACTGAGAACCTACGACACCACTGTGATCAAACACAAGATACCCCTGAAGCCTAGTGTCAAACCCTTTAGACAAAAACTTAGACAAATCAACCCTATCTTATTGCTCGTGATCGAAAGGGAAGTTAAAAATCTCTTGGACGCAAAAATAATCGTACCACTGAGATACTCTGATTGGGTAGCAAACCTGGTCCCGGTTAGAAAGAAGAGCGGGGAGATTAGACTGTGTGTTGATTTTAGAAATCTAAATAAGTCCTCCCTCAAAGACAACTACCCTCTACCCAAAATAGATCACGTATTAGAAAAGGTAGTTGGGGAAAATAGGATGTCGATGATCGACGGGTTCTCCAGGTACAATCAAATTGCCATAAATGAACATGATAAAGAAAAAATAGCCTTCACTACCCCTTGGGGTACATTCATGTATGATAAGATGCCTTTTGGTATAATGAATGCAGGTGCCACCTTTCAATGTGCTATGGATATCGTTTTGATTGGCGAAAGAGACAAGTTCGTGGTTATCTATCTCGATGATCTAACCATTTTTTCTAAATCTGATGAAGATCATTTGATACATCTCAAGCAGACGTTTGAAAAATGTCGCAGGTTTGGTTTGTCTTTAAACCCCCAAAAGTCTCACTTTGCCATGCAAGAAGGTAAACTCTTGGGCCATATTGTGTCTTGAGACGGAATTAAAATTGATCCTAGCAGGGTTGAAGCTATAGACACTATATATATTCTTAGAAATGTAAAAGAAATTCAGTCATTCTTAGGAAAAATAATTTTTTTGAGGATATTTATCCCAAACTTTTCTGAAATTGTGAAATTGATCACAGATATTCTAAAGAAGAACAACGAAGTGAAATGGATAGCAGAAGCCAAAGCATTGTTTGCACACACCAAGAAGGTTATAAGCGAGGCACCTGCACTGGCAAGCCCTGATTATCTAAAGGATTTTCTTATTTTCTCGTTCGCCTCCGAACACACATTTACCGCGGTACTCCTCCAGAAAAATGAAGAAGGTTTCGAGCAACCGATAGCCTTTTTTAGCAAAAGTCTCAAAGACGTTGAACTCAGATACGATATAATGGAAAAACAAGCATATTCTATGGTGAAGGCATTAAAGGCTTTTAGAACTTATGTGTTGCATTCCAAGGTAATCGCGTACGTACCCACCAGCTCCGTAAAAGACATTTTGGTTCAGTCCGACAGTGATGGCAAAAGGGGATAGTGGCTCACTAAAATCCAAGAATTTGATTTGGAGATAAAACCGATGAGACTAGTAAAGGGACAAGGTTTGGCTAAACTGTTAGCTAAATCAAATTTCAGAGCCCTCAGTATAAATGGCCTACATGGATGTGAAGAGGGTGTGGACATGAACGAGCTCGATGAGAAAACAAGTGCAATTAGAATCGAAGAGAAGTTTGCCTCATCATATTGGTACAAAAACATAGTGTCCTACCTGCTGACCTTGAAATGCCCAAGTGACTTATCATCATCCAAATCCAGGATTCTAAAACTTCATGCGGTCAAGTACTGTATATATGAAATTCAATTGTATTGGAAGGACCCACTTGGCTTCCTGCTGCTTTGTTTGGTTGAATCAGAAACAAAGAAGGTCATAAGCGAATTTCACGAAGGAGTGTGCGGGGGACATCACGCTTGGAGGGTGACAACTTATAAGATCCTGAGGGCAGGGTATTATTGGACAAAACTTTTCTCAGACGTCAATGCCAAAGTCAGAACCTGTAGCCCTTTCCAATTGTTCATAGGCAAGCATAAACTCCCAGTGCTACCATTGGTTCCAGTCAAGACGGAAGCCCCTTTTCAGCAATGGGCACTAGATTTTATAAGTGAAATTAACCCCCATTCTAGCGCTCAACACAAATGGATCCTGGCTACCACAGATTACTTCACTAAATGAGTGGAGGCTATTCCAACCAGAAGGACAATGAATTCGATGGTAATAGATTTCCTAGAAGATAACATTTTATCTAGATTTGGCTGCCCCCGAAAGATAGTCACAGATAACGCCCAGGCTTTTAAATCTTTGGCTATGATTAGTTTTTGCCAAAAAATACAATATCGTTCTCGGCCATTCCATGACATATTACCCCCAAGGAAATGGACTAGCCGAGTCTTCAAACAAGAGTCTAATCAATGTAATTAAGAAAGTGTTGAACGAGAACAAAAAGAATTGGCATGTGCATTTGAAATACGCTTTATGGGCGAATTAGATAGGCACGAAAAAATCTATCGGCACTTCTCCTTTCCAAATGGTGTACGGGACCGACGTGGTATTACCCATAAACTTGGCGCTTCCTGTAATGAAAAATTGGCAAGATGAGAAAGAAGAACCAAATCCTGTCACAAGAAGGATAAACCAACTGATTGAAGTACAACAACACAAGGTCAAAGTGGACAAAAGGTTGCAGAAGTACCAAGACAACATGAAAACGTTATTGAATCATAAGGCCAAAGACAGAGAGTTTCTTCCCGACGATTTGGTTTTGAAATGGGATGCTAGGAAGGAAGACTTGAAAAAACACGGTAAATTTGATCATATCTGGTACGGACCATTCAAAGTCGCAGCTCCCAAAGGAAAAAATTCGTTTCTATTAGAAAATCTGGACGGTAAAATCCTCAACGCCCCTGTCAATGAGCGTTATTTAAAACACTATATGCAATAATTGGTTCCCAAAAATTTCCATTGTATATACTGGTTTGTGTTTTCTTTCTTTTTCATAATTTCTTTTGGGTAAGTTTACTTTCACCTCTAATTAATTAGGTCAGTGATTTTTGTAGAAGTAGAGATACGAAATTTTCAATGTATTTAGCTCTTTTAAAAAGCACTCTTTGTGTTTATAGGATTCCGGCTTGCAACCCAAACGAGAGAAAGGAGCAAACAAAAAGTCATATATAGGAGACTAAATTCGCCAAAAATGGGTGATAGAAAAAGTTTTCCGTTATTTTAAAAGAAAATGAAATGGTAAGGAAAAGGTACGAATTCCTGAGAGTTTTTTTTTTTAATGAAGGTCTCTAAAGCATCGTGACGGTCTCATAATTATGATGTTTTCGCTTGACTAGTTATTAAAAGAATGATTCCTTACTCTGGGTCCTAAGAGTTTCACCTAGATAAAGATAGGAGGTAATTAAGATAAGAAGAGAAAGTAAAGCGTCTTTGGAAAAGGGTCTCAAAGTCGGTTTTAATCCATGATCCCTGTGTTTCGAATCCCAAATCTCTCTCCATCACCCTTTTTTTGTCCACAAACTTACCTTCTTAAAAAACCAAGCATATTTTTGGGTTCCATACATAGGGAGAAGAGATTATGTTTTAGCTTTGGAAGCTGTAAAGAAGATTTTAGAAAGTAAGCCAATCTTCACAACCCCTCAGTCTCTTACTAAACAAAGTTATGCGTAGGTTGATCCTAACTCTTCTAGTTTTTTTAACAGTTTTCGAAGGATCGAGGCTTGCTCGAAGGAAGGCCCCTGGAAGTAATCTTTCCCATTTTCCCTATGGGCTAAGGTGTTTTGAAAGTTAAGGGAAGGTTGGTACCGAGTAATCAAATCAATTTGACAGACCTCCACTGCAAATATTACACAGATATCATCCCTCATACAAACTGATTGCCCCCACTTCGTGTTCTAAAAAGTAAATTATAAGATAGATGGTGAATGGAAATTCATATTTGATTGCCCCCATCTAGTCCAAGGATACGATGAAAGGAAATTCATAAATGATTGCCCTCGTCTCAACATTTAAATGCATAATTATATTTCGAAGTGGTGAAAGGAAATTCAGTAAAAAAGGGGCAGATAGCTTCACCGGGGTATTGAACAGACTCGCTAGAAGTGAAGCAATATCTGAGATATCTGTAAGGCTGTCATACATGAATCTCACTCTACTCTGGTAGCCAATTTTTTCAAAACCGGATTTGCATCCTAAGTTCAGACACGGCTACCCGATTAAAAACATGTAATAAACTTCATTTGATGCAAGCCAAAAGCCACAAGATCTATTGGATTTCCTAGGACTGTTTTGATTATCTTAAGGCAGACCTGAATTTAGTAACGAGAAGGAGAAGGTCATGAAAGGGGCTCCAGCTGAGTCCAGAACACATTTGAGTTTTGAAAAAGCTTTTCAGAAGTAAAGACGAAGTCTCTTCTTCCCTCTGTATCCCCTTCATAAAACAAGTTTCGCAGAAATGAAACCCATGACTCCATTTACCAAATACAGGCACATGGTCTACTATTCTTCCCATCTCACAGGAAGACGAGATCCCTAGTTGGAGCCTATGTTGGAGCCACCTTTTATAAGTGGTTGAAGTATAATTCTTGCAATCATAAGTTTAACCCGACATGCGAAATGGCGATAACTGATATAGTCTCAAGTCACCGCCTTTTAATCGTTAAGCAAGATTTTCACCTTTATATACCTCGGGCTATCATGCCTCGGGAGTTACAAGTCACACGGTTTCCAAGCCCTGATGCGTGAAGTCACAAAATGACCTTGAAAGATTACCCAGGTTAGCGTCGAGAGTAAAGTTCCTTAAACCCTAGTTAAGTATTGTCGGGATTTCATGTCTCGGTGATCGTTCACCCCAAAAAATTTACTGTCATAACTCTGATAGGCGAGGTCGCGAGATAGTTTCAAAAGTCACTCGGGTGAGTGTCAGGGGTAAGTCGCTTTAAACCATAGTTAAACATTGTCAGGGTTTCACGACTCGACATTCTCTCTTCCAAGAAACTCTACCTTCGTAGCCCCGAGTCGCGAAGTCGTGATTTTAATTAAGCACGTATTAATTAAACACTTAATCCAGATTATGTTTTTGTTTAGCTAGATCACATCATCGCGGTCTCAGGTTTTAGGAGCTCGAAAGGTATGAATGAAATCTCTCGATATGGTGAATGCCGAAAAGGGTGATTAAAGTTTAAAGAAAACCTAATTAAAGGAGCTAAGCCAGATTAATCAGTGCATTAATGCAAATCTTAACACGCACTGTCTACGGGGTAAATTTAAATGTCTTTTGTGCTAATTTGTGTCATGACCCGTAAAAAATTTATGGCATTTATTTGAAATATGGTGAAGTGATAGGTAAGGATATGGCTTTTTACTACTAAATCTTTCTTTAAAATGATTTGACCGTTCTATTCGCAAGGACATCGGGGTTTTAAATGGTTAAGATAAAGAGTTCTTTCTTTCATTATTTCAAATTTCATTTCTGTTTTGCACAAAGAAGCTTTTTCATCAGGCTAACTTTTGTCTGCATCTACATTTTTACTACAGGAGAGATAGCTACATAATCCTCTATGATGGCTCCACGAAAATCATCCAAGGCGATTGCTGAGAGTTCAGGTCAGGGCACAGATACCGTTTCCGATACTTCACCCCGAAGTATTGACACTGTTAGAACTTGGTCACACGTCTCCGATGTTCTTCAATCCGAATTGGTGGACTGTTCAGATGATTCCAGTGACAACAAGAAAGATGATTTGGCCACCAAATACAAAATCGTCCTTCAAGCGGAGATGCACAAGATAGCGGCAAGGCCACGACTCTTTCCCTATTATGACATGATCTGATGGGCGCTGGACCATGTGGATATCCCGACTAGGACTATTATCAGCGAGCAGAAGGTGGCGATTGGGACCTTTAGACCAAAACATTTGTAGGCGATGTACCAACTGTCACCCACACCAAACTTCACATATAATGCCAAGTTTCTGGAAGGTTTTAAGTGGAAGGAATGCGAGCAATACGGCAAAAACTTGTCTGATTTGATCAAGTATTGGGTCTCGCACCTCGCAAAATTCAGGGCGGATGGTAACCGAGTTTAGTCAATCTCTTCCTTAGAACCACAATTCAGGTACATAGCTATGATGACCTATAGGTTGTATGGGAGGGAGGACATTGCACATTTTTTCCTCCCATGGGTTCCTCTGATTCACACAGTCACTGAAGGTTTTTCCTTAGACTGGGCCATACTGTTGTCAGACAGTCTAACTAGTTGGATTACTGAGTATCGAGCACATAAGGCGAATGAGAAGGCCGCTTCATTTCTTATGTCCGCCTACATCATGGATGTCGTTTACTTCAGGATGCCTTTCCCTCTAATGAGATGGAGCTGGACTCCAGCAGATGCTGAGCCTATCCATGTCTATCATTCAAAACTTTGGGAGGATAAGGCTACATAATTTATATATGAGATCTTCAATTGGGTAATGGTACCGATGCATGTCTCCATCTTCGGTAACCCACCGCCCAATATTTCAGATAACATCGCCACCAATTTGAATAGTGTGGTTGACTGGTACGTAGAGGTAGAATTTTCATATATCAGGGTTTTCGTCTCCTCTGTTCCCCCATATGCTCTACCACTGTTTGTGCCGGATAGGCTAGTTTGTCACGAAATCGCCAGACAAACTGTGATTGGTGGAATAAACAAAGAGCTCAAAGGATTTTCAAAAAAGGTATGGCCACCCTTCCCCATTCATTTCAATACCTATTCTTTATTAGACTTCGAACACGCCAAAGCCGAGGCTGCGGCCTTGGAATTTTTTAAATTAGTCAACATTGAGTTTAAGAAACATGACCCACACAAGGTCGTGGGAAATCACATGGTGAATTGTGGCCTAAAAATATTCGAACATGAGCATTCACCTCATGATGATATCTTTAGAGGTGCGAGATCTTATGCCGAGGTCTTAGGATGGATTCAATCCCGGTTGCCCAAGGAGAGGGACGATTTTTTCAAATTTCAGGAACACCGGCGGAGCTGTCTTCCCCCAGTATTATAGGGTAAGAACCTGCCAATGATAGATATACAACAAACAAAAGCTAAGGGCTCCAAAAATTCAAGACCCGACCAAGAGGAAAACCAGGAAAAGAAAAAGCAAACTGGGGGCCCGAAACAATAAGCCGAGATCTCCAATCTTCCAAGCAAGCCAACCTCGGTTGTTACCTTGGGGAAATCATCCAAGAAAATCAGCAGTCCGATCATTTCTGTCACTCCCCTACAATTCACGAAGGGGATCCCCAATGAGGGATGGATTTTAGGTGAGGAACTAACGCCCATTACTGTAGAAGAGTTTCCTCCGAATGAGTTTTTCTTCAATAAGAAGAGAAAGGCAGTTGTGAAGCAAGAGATTTACCGAGAAGCGGGCACGGTAGCCAAAAAATTCAAAATATTAGCCGATGGAAAAACCATGAAAAAAGAAGAATTTGCAACTCAGATAGCAGGGACATTGGGGGCTTTTGCTACAACCAACCAATATTCTGTTGGGTTCCTAAAAGAACAGTTGAAGAGGAAAAACCGCTTGATCAAAACTTTGGAGGCTAAGCTGGCTACAACAGAGGCAACTACCAGAGATCAGGCGAACATAGGTATAGAGCAAGCTAGAGTAGCTAATCAAAAGGAAATTGACCGGCTCAAATTCGATCTCGAACAAACACAGTAGGCGGCCTAGACCAGCCAATCATAGATAAACCAACAAGAAGAATTGATAGGGCATTTACAGGACAAATTAAATTTCGCCGAAAGCCAGGTGATAGATATCAGGATATTCCAATCCCAATCCATACAAATTCGAAAAAAAGTGTCAGAAGCTCAGCGAGATTTACTTGCTAAAGTGGAAACCATTCAAAACCACTGCCAAATCATTGATCAAGTGTTGGAAAACATCTCTTTGAGAGAAAGAGAAGCTGGGGCTGCTCGGGTCACTTTCCAAGAGGTTGTTATAGCCACGACGAAAAAAGAAATGGGCAGTAGTTCCAAACTCTCCATCCTAGAGAAAACCAGAGGTACCATCTTACTGAAGGCATGGGAGCGAAATATATCAGAGAGTAGAGAGCCAGCTAAAGAGGTAAGAAACTTTTGTGAAGAAACTCTCGGGGTGATAGATGAAAGTTTGTTGGGTCTTGATAGTGAAAGCAACACCGAGACACTGGGCCAGATGGATATAGCCAAGTACCTTCTCAATATCAAGGAGAATGAGGAAAGAGAGCAGGCTGAAATATGACAAGTAACCCAGACAGATATAGTCCAAGTGGATAAGTGGCTAATAAAGCCAAGTGTACTGTTATGTTCTATCATCATTGAAGACCGACAAGTAGGAGGAGGTTTCCACAGTTAGCGAAGGATTGTTACACCTTCGATCCAAACAACCAAGCGGAGCCTTCTAGGTTGATAACCCAGTTGGTGGAGAGATGCCTCACTTGCACCTAGCAAGCGAAGGGGCAGGTTTCCGGTACCAAATAGTGACAAGTGTCTACCGTTTCTATTTTTCGAACCCAAAGAGTAAAGAAAGGAAGGCGATCTAGCTACATGAAGCGAGGATAAAGATGAAGCAGTGAAACACTTGAACTCCACATTTTGTAACCGAAAACCTCTGGAACGATTGCGATTCTAGCATATAGAAGTTGTATAAATATGCACTTTGAAGATGAAAAAGAGGCTGTACCTTTTTTGGTCGATTGTAACAGAGACTTTCTCCTTTTGAAAATTAATACAAAGCGATCTGAAGATTCATGATTCCATCAATATTGTGTTATGAGTTTATTTCCTCTATTATTTCATATTCAATTTCATTTCGCATATATATGTCTGATGAATGTTTCAATGCAATTTAGTAAAACCTCTAGTGTAGTGATCGATTTTTAGTCATCTATATCGTTTACAGTTTTTCCTCTGTATCGACTATCAACAGGTACAAGACCTATGAACTCTTTAGATCTTCATATTTTATGCTTCGTCAGGTTTTTTCCTATCCTTTTCTTCTTCTGTTTACAGGGTGAGATTCTCCCTTGATAGGAGCCTCACATTATAGAGAGCTTAATGTTTTTCTCACATTTCACACACAATTTATTTAAAACATAACTCAGTCACGGGAAAAGGCCTTTGGTTTTGCATTCTATCTTTAATATTGGATTCAAAAGTTCTCTCTTATACGATTAGAAATTTGAGGCAACATCCTAAACTTTGAACTCTCCTTTAATTTTTCTGTTCCTTTATGACTTTCCCCGTTACAAGACAACCTAATATTGAACCCAGATTGTCGGACCAAACCAGTATCGCTCTGAACCTTTTCGATACCATACTTTAAAAAACCATCACCTGGGTAGAACTTGAACTTTCTTGGGCTGCAATTGAACGGGATATAAGCATCCAAGAATAGTTGGAAACGAGACAATGACTACCTGGAAATCGGCCTTAGCTTCCTTCCCCAAAGGTTGATTCTTCCCCTTTTTATCTTTCACACCACTTTCGGATGCCTAGACCCTGTACTTTCTAAGCCTTAAGTACAGACTCTGGAACAACAAGTGGCTTGGAAAAGAAGGAAAATGAGATGGCCTGATGCCAGGTAAGCATGTCTGGTGCAAATTAGGGTTATAACAGATGCCCCCTAATGTGTGAGGTCATAAGAGTATCTGATGGCCAAAATACATTATCAATATTTATCAGCGTACCAAACCAGTGAGCCCAGGGACCAGAATGTGGGAGGTGCCATCTGCAAAATAAAAATTGTCTCACCAAGGCAGGCATACCCATGCTTGGAATGAAATAAAATCATGGATACCAATAAAATACATTGTAGATCCATGTCATATAACTATATAAAGTGTAGCCATGAGTAATACACAATGGATCTACATCTCAAAATCAAAAAGATATACATGTATAGTATCCATCTTTTAGAAGATGATAAGGCCTGTTGGCTGGAGATGAGGTCTTCAGAGCTCGAGCATCAACTTCAAAATCTTCAAAACTTGGGTAGGAGTGTAATATGAGTGTACGACTTCACTACCCAGAGGTCTTCGATGGCTCATCGAGAATGGACTAGAGGATCTTAATGATCAGACTGAAGGCTTCATTGATTTCAAACAAAGACTTGATTGGACTTTCGGGATGGCCGGGGATGAGGACAAGAGACAGACTGCAGATGGACCGACTCAGGCTTGGTAAAAACTTCCCTTAGACAAAAGCACGACAAATGATGAGACTCGGGGAGCATGGCATTGACATAAGTTCGCAATGCAGGAGGCAACACAAACTCTCCATATGTTTGGAAGAATAACCAAACGGAGGAGGAAACAACTCTATGTAGTGAGAAAAGATTCCTAAGGTCATATTAAATCCGAGGGATTGACGAAATAAACAGAAGGATGTAGTTTGTCCAAGGGTGACTCATTGTGCTTCCATTAAAAAGAAAATACTTTTCCCTTCCTCTTTTTGGTGTATATTTGATTTTTTTTGTATTTTTCAATAATTTTGGAAAGCTTGAAAAAGAATAAAATAATGCTATGTTACAAAGGAGGATCAAGTGTCACAAATATACTATTTCCAAGCACACATAACATAGGGATGCTCAGGGAAAAGGGTCATATGCAGGAAAAGTACACTCGAGAAAAATCCTCCAGGGGCCAAAGGTGTCAAGACGTAGAGGCAAAGTGCTACAGGGCTTGCGTATAAGGCATGTTTCAGATGGTTCAGTTGAGAGCAATAGGGAGCCGACATTAGGCCAAAGACGTAGGTATGCAAACATGGTTAACAAAACACACAATGGTAACGTCCTTCGATGTAATTTTAACGAGCCTAGAGAAGGTAAGCTTCGCGGTTTTTCATATTTAGAGAGTCTGAGAAAATGTAAAAGGAGACTTTGCTGGGGTACCTTTTTCGAAGATAGTCTAGTCATCTTGAAAAATGGGTAAACTAGCACCAACCAGACGTCTATTCAAAACCATTTTAACGAGTGTGATAGAGACAAGATCACTCGTCGATTTTTTCATTTTCAAGGAGTCTGAAAAAATCTTAACTATGGACTTTTTTAGGAATGTTCTTCTGGACCATTTTAACGAGTGTGAAAGAATAAGGTCACTCAACGATCTTTTCAATTTTAGGGAGTCTAAAAAGAGCTTAACTATGGACTTCGTGGGGGTTCCGTTTTTGTAAATTTAGTCCCTCGGGCCTGAAAAAGGGTTAAAATTATACCTGAGAATACTCTTCTAGAGAACCAAGGCTCCTAGAGTATACCTTTGTTCGTACAGCTGAGCATACAAACTGAAAAAGGGGTAAACTACCATCGGATAGACGTGACTTCAAATTTCAGTTTAGCGAGCGTGAAGGTCAACAAGATCGCTCGACAATATTTTCACGTTTAGAGGGTCTGAAAAGAGCTTAAAAGAAGACCCGTTAAGTTTTGGGAGTCCCGAGGGTGAGTTCAAGAGTGATAAGGAATCATGCAAATGAGGCTCAAAACTCGTAATCAGGAAAAACTAGTAAGGACTCCCGGGCCTATAGTCATTAGTGACAGCATGGACACCAAAATGCAACTAGGATCTACCTAGGGTATCCATGTTAAGGTAGGCTCTACCACTAAATTACGACACTCCTAAATCAACAATGATGGTTCTATGTTGCAACTCGGTGGGATCGATCCTATGGCAAAGCAGAAAAGACAACAAGATGCAGAAAGTGGAGGTGGAATCCTATCTTTAAATGCAACGAGTTGGAAAAAATGGCTTTTTACCAAAGGACCTTCAAAACGACCCAAAACTCCAAAAAGTTTCCAAGTACCCAAAGAACACTTCTCGTGACAATCCAAAGAAAACTCCCGAACCATACTAAATGATATTCAGTTTAGAAAAAATGACAAAAAGGTCCAAAAATTGACAAAAAGAGGCCAAAAAGTCTATAAATAGAAGTTGGTAGCTCATTATCACCATTGCTAATTGAGAAATTGACTAAAATATGAAATTACCCCTTTGTGTAAAGAGTTGATTACAGGAGCTTTAATGGATGAAACGACCATCCACTTGGACCAAGTAAGTACTCACTACCCCCTCTTGCAATTTAATTCTTTCTTTATGCATTTAAGTTCATTTTTTGGGGGGGCGTCGACCTTTAAAAGGTCAGCCCTACGTCCACGTGGGATGTCTTATGACAACCCGAGTGTACACGTGGGTTTCCTTATGACAACTCGAGTGTACATGCTACTGTGAGCACTATAGCCCGTGTGGACCTTCCATTTAGTGTAAAAAAAATAAAATAAACAAGAGTTAATCCTCTTGAACTTGTCTATTTACAGGATATATGTTCACTAGAGGGAAAGAGAGAATGAAGATATTGATGTGTTGGTCGATGAGGACCCTGATGCTCTTGCTGCATTGTTGCAGTGTGGTTTGTTAAATTTTTTCCATTGTCCTTTCATGCGAGCACAACCTAGGCTACTGAATGCCTTGGTGGATTATTGGCATCCTGACGCAGAGGCCTTTATGCTAGAGGGGTAGTCGCTGGGTCCAACGACAGAGGATATATACTTTCTGACTGGCCTCTCGAGGAGAGTGGAATCAGTCAATTTTCATACCTTTCCCTCTAGGCCTCACAACATATCGAAGTTGATTGGACTCCATTGTGAAGTCGATACTGACAGAACGAGATCGCAAGTGCCGATAAGCAAGATCTCAAACTTATCACTAAAAGTGATAGTGTTTCTCATTGGGTGGATTATTGGGTTTGCGTCTTTGCATCAGGATTCCCGTGCGCACATGAATTGTGCAGTTCAGTTCTTAAACATAAAAATATTTGACTGGAGCACCACCTTACTGGATTGTATGAAGAGGCAATTAACAAAGTGTCGAATGTGGAATCAGAGGAACTTTGGGTTTGGGATGATTCTTTGTTCTTTCTTCTTTGAGAGAGTGCCCGGTTTCATTCCTAAAGAGACTATACGAGGGAACGAGGCCTCTCACCCCACACTAGGCAGATGGGCGACGTTGTTGCCGCGACAGGGGGGGGGGAGGACCATTGAGGCCTTCGATGACAAGTTATTTGCTTGGTGAGTGCGACAGATTCCGGGCATAGAGGACTACCCCTATGCTAGGATTGACTTCTCTAGAGATCCTGAGATACCAGTACCTCCCAGAGAGCAGCAAGGAGAGATGGGTAAGTTTGCTTCATTTTTTTTGTTGTTGTTAAATATATGTAGTTTTTTTGTTGTTTTTTTATATATATCATTTTTTTTATATATACACCAGAGTATCTGATAGATCTATGTCTGTTATGTGCAGACATGGGGCTATTACGACCAACGGACTATGTGAGGAATAGGAGAAGTCCTCAACTAGAGGCCACCCCAGCTGCAGACGGTGGACCAACAACAACAAGAGGACCTCCAGTCGATGAGGCTGAGAGAGTTTTGAGACGAGTAGAGCGAAACTTTACCTCACTCACTCACACAGTCCCCATGGAAGAGATCGAGGATCTGTCGATGTCTATGCAACCTCATGTAGTGAGGGCTCCACGGACATGGGTACGAATTTTTCCGCGTTTGGTAAATGTCGTTGACCATTACAATAGGGCCAACATGCCCCATCCTTAGTTAGGCTGGACTTTTCATGTGCCAAGGGAACTATTTGTATATTTTTTAGGGCATAAGCCCCATGACTCGTTACTGGACATATTTTTGAGGCACTTGCGCCTAGGCTTGTACTCTGATATTTTTGATATTATATATGGATTTTTATGTCCTTTTTATGTCTTATGGATTACATTTGCTTTTTAAAAAAAATGTATTTACATGTGCATGTGTGTGTCTTTCTTATACGTGTGCGAGATGCCAATCTAAAATTTGATTAGCTAGAGTATCTGTGACTTGATTTAATCTCCTAGGAACATGAAAATATGTAATATAATCAAAGCTTCATTCTAAGAGACGTACCCTAAGGAACCATTGGTGTAAAGTAGGATCATGAACACGGTAGACTCTATTTAACTGAGACACAACCAACTGAGCATCTAAATAGACCCGGAGGTGAGAGATACCAAGTGAAAAAGTGTCACGAAGCAACTCAATAACTGCGTTGTATTCGGTGACATTGTTTGTAGTGTCGCCTAAACATATACCTCCTGAAGATAGTAATTGGCCCTGCGGTATAAAAATTACCCAAGCTAGGGAGGCAAGCCTCCAAGTGTGTCGACCAGCACCATCTGCGAATCCAACTAATACCTCTGATTCACTTGACATCTGCCACAGTGACAAAAGATAACATAAAAAACAACACGTCCATAAAACCAAAAGAAACCAAAAAGTAATAGTACAAAGACTATACATATGTTACAAAAAGTTACCCAAGGTGACCTACCTATGAGTAATACTTCTTGAGGTAGAGCCCATTTCTAGGTTCTGCCAAAGCATTTCCCTGAAAGTCTACCAAATGATAAGCACCCTTTTTTAGAACCAATTTTACGATGAAAGGTCCGAACCACATGGGTTTGAACTTGCCTGCCCCCAGTGGGTCCTTATCTTAGTCATAGACCAGGACAAGGTCGCCTTCCGAGAAAATCCAAGGATGAACAGACCGGTCATACTGACACTTGAATTTTTGTTTGTGAGCTTCATTAGCTAAGGCCGCATCACGATGCTTCTCATTGAGCTTCTCGAGATATAATAAATGCTCTTCAAGCGGTGAAGTGTATAGCAATAATTGTGCTTCCAACTTTAAATATGGGATTGACATTCTATGGGAAAGACTGCTTCCATCCCATAAATGAGTTGAAATGGTGAGAAACCGGTTGCAGTCTTAACAAATGTTTGGTAGGACCATAATGTCGATTATAACATCAAATGCAAATTTGACTTGGCCGAATTGATTGTTCGTTGTAGGATGGTCTTAAGAGATTTATTGACAGCTTCCACCTGACCATTCACTTGAGGGTAGTAGGGTGACAAATGTTCTTGCCTCAACCCAAGATTTGATGTTAAATTGGTCATCATTGTGTTATGAAAGTGACTGCCATGGTCAGTGACAATCTCTCTCGGGACGCCAAACCGTGCTATAATCTTGTTAAACAAAAAGAGGGCGACAGTCTCGCCATCATATTTAAATGTTGGCATAGCTTCGACCCACTTGGTGAAGTAGTCTTGATGATATAACGGTGCCCCCTTGTTGAAGGAGGGTTGCAGGTAGTGTAATCAATCCCCCACTTGGTGAAGGGGCTAACGATGATGACAGGAAACATGGGAGAAGGATGTGCCCTCATCTTCCGTGAGAATATTTGACACGGGTGGCACTTCTTGACTGATGTGATACAATCTTTGATTAATGTCGGCGAAAAGTAACCGGCTTGTAAAATATTTTGGGCTATTTCCAACCCAGACAAATGACCACCACATGCTCCAGTATGGCAATCGTTAAGCACGATTTCCGCTTCTTCATGAGTGAGGCACCGAGAAGGGATGAAATCTACACCTCGACGATACAGAGTATCTTCAAGTATGAGATAGTTCTCTGCCTGATAACGTATACGGCGACGCTCATCATGAGAAGCAGAGGTGGGGAACTTCAAAGTCTGTAGATAGACAAGTATATCTCCACACCAGGGGTCTGAAGATGCTATCAAAAACATGTCTCCTTGAATAGGTGTCTCTTGAAGAATAACATCACCTGACTCGACTGAAAGTTCCGAGATGAGTTCCGTAAAGACCAGTGACTTTTTGGATTTCGCCGAAACGAAATCTAAGTCAAATTCTTGGAGGAAAACTATCCATCTACTGATCTTTCATTCGATTACCCGTCGTGTCAACGTGTGTTGAAACGGATTCACAACGGTAATGACGATGGTCTTTCAAAACAAAATATAATGACAGAACCATCGGAAAGCATGGACTGTTGCCAACACAAGTTTTTCGATATGAGAATAATTGAGTCCCGATCCAACCAGGCCTCGGCTCAGGTAATAAATCACATATTCTGACAACAAATCATCCTTCTGAACTAATACCATGCCGATGGTTGACTCTGCTGCAACCAAGAATAATAAGAAATCTTTGTTATAATTGGGTGGCCGAAGCAGAGGGGCAGTTTTGAGGGCACGTTTCAATGCTTTGAAGGAGCATTGAGTGGCATCATCCCAATGAAAAGGAACATCTTTCTTCAGTAAATGCATAAATCCCTTTGTGATCTCGGCGTAGTTTGCGATGGAACGCCGCAAAAAGTTCACTTTTCCCTGTAAACTCTGAATTTGAAGGATTGTACGTGGGGGAGGCAACTAAAATATTGCCTCAACCTTGAGAGGATCGACCATGATCTCTATTGTTGAAACTATTAAACCTAGTAGACGACCCAACGTCACGCAAAAACTTCATTTGTTGGGATTCAAGCGAATCCTTAAGTAGTGACATCGCTCAAAGATAAGTTGGAGGTGTGTGGGATGATCAGTTCTCTTACAATATCGTGATGCTAAATCATCTAGGTAGGCCTCAATGATATGTTTGAGATCATGGAAAGCAAAAGACATGGCCCGCTGAAAGTAGCTCCAACATTTTTGTGACCAAAAAGCATCTTACGATACGTGAATTTACCCCATGGACAAATGAATGTTGTTTTGTGTTGGTCTTCGAGTTTGATTTGTATTTGATTATATCCCGAAAAACCATCCATGAAAAAAAGGCCTCGCAACCTACGCATTCATCGACTATCTGGTCAATAAATGGTGTGGGGAAATTATCTTTTGGACAGGCTTTGTTCAAATCATGGAAGTTTGTACATACGCGAATCGTACCCTATTTTTTGTCAACTGACACGGGGTTTGACACCCATTGGGTCAAATGTACGGGGTAGATAAAACCTGCCTTGAGCGGTTTTTCTACTTCAACCTTAATAGTTGTTGCTTTCTTAGGATTAACCAGACGAAGCTTCTGCCGAACCGTCTTAGCATCAAGATAAGTCATGATTTTGTGTTCAACAATTTTTGGATCGATGCATGGCATTTCCTCGTAAGACCAAGAAAAACCATCGCGAAATTCCTTAAATAAATCCTTATAGATTTGAATCTCTTCGGGGGAGTAGTCAACTCCGACAAAAACATTCTCCACAATGTCAGGGGTTCTGGAGATGTTAATAGGTATAGTTTTGGAAATGGTTTCCATATTACCCTCGGCATAAACAACATGCGTAGCCAAGGGATTGATAGGACAATACCTATCTCCAGTCATAGTCAAAGTGAATTCCCCTGCTTCAATTCTTCTTACGCTGGGAGGAAGTAAGATCTGTGATGGAGATCGTCCCAGGGTTTGTCCGGACTAGTCATTGCTTCTATGATTGCTTCGTATGAGGGCAAGACTAAGTCTAAAGAATTTGTATCAGCGAGGGAACCTTGAGCCCAAATAGGCTCTAGAATCAGATCTAACTCTTGTGTGGGAGTTGGATCGGGGTCGACAGAATCTTGCTGGACTAAAGAGTACGCCACTTCTGCTGCGGACAAAGGCATGGACATACCATGTTGCCCTGTCCTTTCCATCGTGGCCGATGGGGAAGGAAGAATCCACAGATCATTGAAGTAAGCCATGCGAAACGACGAAACTTGGAAAATCTCAACCTTATGGTGGCCAGATATGAATTTAACATCGCCTTGAGGAGGTGGGTAATCAAAAGTACCCATCAAAGGTGGGCACAAATCAACCCCTATGTTGATGACACCGGGTTGAGGGTTAACGATCATTGGGACCGCATATGTCCCCAATGAAGGGTCAGGATGGGAGAAAGACAACTGATCAATGGTCATGATCTGACCCTCGTGTGGAAACAATAAGACATGGAAAAATATAGCGACTACTGCTTGCATAGCATAGGTCCAACTCCTCCCTAACAAGAGATTGTAGTCGAGAGATGCATCGACCACTTCAACCTCGACACACACGGTTTTCCCTCCTAACTACACGAGAAAAGAGGGGATAAATCCATGTGGTCGGAACGAACGACCATCGAAAGCGGTAAGAATAGTAGGTGACGGAGACAAATCAGGCTAGCCAATGGCCTTCCAACATGCCAAAGACATTACACATGTTGAGGCACCCTCATCAACCACCTTGCGGAAAATGTTCTGAGTAAAAGTTTTCGTGGTGTAAGCCACTACTATCTGGAATGCTATGTGGTAACGGAGACGAGGTTTTAAGTTGGTTGTATCAAGCATGATCGTACTTAGATTACAAGTCTCGGTGGATCCTAAAGAGGCTAACATAGCCTTTCTCTGAGAAGGGCATCTTTGGAGGACTTCCAAAACAGACATTGCACAAGGGGTTTGAGACAAATCCTCCACCACAGAGTAGTTCTGGGTGGCCCTTGCGTTTGGGTTGTGAGAAGCTTTCTTAAATGCACCTTTTGGGATGCGTGTCATGGTTTATCCCAACGTCTTCTCGATATGGAGAGGGAGAGATGGGGTTTCATCTTCTTTACCTTTCTCAAAGGTGCTTGGCTTGCTGTAATCATGTGCTCTAGTCGATAGATAAGCATCACCTTTCATCATATACAAATTCGCGGATGCAGGATTGTTTGAAGATGGAGGGGGTCCTTGACTGCCCTCGTCTGCGCTTGTAGAGGCTTGAGTTAGATTTTGGCCATGTTGAAATGGGTTTGTTAACACAACAAGCTGTTGTTGTGAAAATAACATTTGGGCCTCTGCAAGCTGAGGGCATTGGTGAGTCGGGTGGTCTTCTATGCACATATTACATGGATACTTCGACTTCCTTTCTTCAGTGTTGCCCCCTCCAACATTATTAGTGGGTTTCTTATCCCCCTTGCCCTTCTTACATTGTTTCTTCTTTCCATCAGGCTGCTGGGTGGCCTTCGGATTTGTTGATTTCACACTATTTACATCTGACATTTGGGTAGGGGGAGCAGTTGAAACAGTAGTTTGGCTGGCCACTATATGTTATATAGACAATTGTTGCAATTGTTTTGTTAGTTGTTCAACCGACTTTGTTTGTGCTGAACCAACAATACCATCGACATGTGGTCCAACTCTCTGTCTGGTTTTATCAAGTATTGATTGCAGCGCATCCAACAATATTTCATATAGTAGACCAGACTGAGAATAAATTAGCTCAAGAAATTGAGCTCGCATGATTACATCTTCTTCGGAAAACACTCCCGACGTTGCGACGTCTTTGGATAATTGTGGGACCAAAGACTTAAGGAACCACTCAAGGAGGAATGCTGGTGGGACTGACACCTTAATCAAACTCCTCCGGCATCTCCATTCTCAAATGTGATCAGAGATATGGTCCACTTTTGTCTGTTCAAAATTGGCCAACAATTTTTTGCCAGCGTCGTATCTCACAGGTAATTGGAAATGGTTTAGGAAAGCCATTGCCAATTCAACGAAGGAAGAGTATCTTGAGTGGTCGAGCTCAATGTACCATTTCACAGCACTCCCAATGAGAGTACGTTGAAACAATCACAACTGTATGGAGTCATCTTTCAACGAATTAGATGAGCACCAAAGGTGAAAACTAGTCACATGATCCCTTGGATCTTCGTTAGGTTTGGCTTCAAAATTTGGTATGTCCAAAGGCAACTTCGTCGGCATAGGGGGCCAATGCAGATCATGACAGATATGATCATTCAAAAACCTTGTTAAGTCTGTCAAATGCAAGGTTTCCAGGAAAGGTAGTTTGGGTTGTTGGTGATAACCATGGAAGAAGGGGCCTGGAGTTTGACTGACACCAGGTTGCCAAGAAAAGTTGGGTTGCTGGCCTGGGTTCTGGTAAAAACCATGGCCATGACCAGTGTATGGATTCTTCATTTGAGGAGACATCATCGGCTGATTCCCGAAATAGGACATAGATGGTTGGTTGTGCATTACATTCGAAGGACTTTGAGAAGGGTTTCCCCATGTTGACCCCATGGGCATGGGTACTGAACCTTGCCCGGGGTTCCATTGGTTGTGAAAATAGTTTCCCCCGATTGTCATTCATGATGAGGGAATTGATCCTTGCCAAGAATTCCAAGGTCCTGATGAGGAAGAAGTTCCTGGGTTTGCCCCCTGTGTAGGAATAGTACCCTGCATAGGATTAGGTTTTCCGTAACTGGGGTTGCCCCCAGTCGGGAAAGCAGGTGATGAGAAAGAATTGTTACCAAACACACCGAACAAAGAAGATGATGTTGAACCTACCGACATATTATGAGAATTTGGTCCTTGACACCCTGCTCCAAATGAATTATGGTTTGTGTTCGTCCCAACGGAATGCTAGTGGGAATTATCGAGCGAAGGGGACGAAGGAGGTATATGACCTCCTCCATAAGGGAAAGTGTTAAAGGGAGATGAATTTCCCGCCATGGGTCCTTGCAGAGGAGCGTTAGAGCTCCCTGCCCCCAGACCTAAAGTCTGTAAAGTGGAGTGGGAAAGTAAAGAGATTGTACTTGAGCTAGGCATCTTGTATGAGAAAGGAGGGCCTGTCGCACTCTGTGTTAAAGGAACAGTGTCTGTCGCCAAAGACGGGATTGGACCACTGATCGAGGTAGAGGCAGTCGAGACCATGGTGGCTCAAACTGATGACGATGGGTTAGGAGGTGGAACACCCCCTGTGGTGAGAGCTGTAGTGGGAATAGAAGAATTCCCAGAAGAAGTGGCAACGTTTGTTTCCATTGCTGCGTGTGACACTGTCTGGCGCTCATAAGGATAAATTTGTAAGATGATGGGTGCTGAAAGATTAGTGATTGGAGTTTCGGATGGACCAAGAGCTTCTTCTCTAAGGACTAAATTGGTTGGTTCCTCCGAATGTTGGCCGGGCACAGTTTCCTATGACCCAGTCGCTTCAAAAGACCCTTGTTGGTCTAGATTTCGCCTTAGCGGTGGCAGGGGTGGCTCCAGTGTAATCGGTGGTAGGCCAAGAAACCTTCGTGACCGACGGAGCTCATGATCCTCCACTGTGTAAGAAGATCAAAGACACACTAGGGCTTTCTATTCATTCAAAAACAACACACACTAGAAAAAGTCCCTACGAGATAAAACAAGCAATGACTAAACTATTTGGAAGAACAATTACAACAACCAACACTAGAGAAACTTACCAGTGCAAGTGCAACTCGAATATGGAAGCACCCTCTAGGTATACTCTGCAAAGCGTGGCCCGATGTCTGTCCTAGGTACCACAGTCTACCCCCACAATCACCTGTGTAAGTACCTAAAATAATGGCAACTAGGTTGCCAGTGCGTGAATAGTCACCAGGCGGGACAATCGACAGTTAGGTGGACCGCAATGAGCAAGGTATCAAGCCCAAAAACTATCAAGGGTATTTAAAGAAAGTGGTCTGGAAGACAATTGAGGACCTTGAATAGATTCGAGACCCACGAAGCTTCGTGGAAAATGCAATCGACGAAATCCCAAAACAAGCCCTCTATATGTGTTTCCCACTACGCTTGGTCCGACTTTGGAGGGGTTATCTCCGCTACCTTTCCGTAGGCGACCTCATGTTTAGCTCCTGTGTTAGAGGGGGGTCCCAGATAACTTTCATGATACTGGACTTTTAACACTCCCTAGCACAAACTCTTATGTATGTTTTGCAACCTTAAAGAGTTTCCTCTCCAACCTAAATCAAGGCTCTAGCCTACACTAGTTGATGGACCCTACAAACATAAAGTCTAGTTGATTTTAATTAATCGTTATTTTTTTATGGCTTGTCTTAATTCAAAGGTTATGAAAGTGAAACTAGTGATATTTTGAGAGACGAAAGAAAAGATAAACAGAAAGATGGAAACAAAATAACTTCTTCTTGACAAAATTTTTAATCAACTTTTCAAACTAATTTTTTTTTC
>SNQJ01S0112595.1:6618-21276 GCA_010110895.2 Picea sitchensis
TTGGTCCATGATCTCTATTTAAAGAGAATGGAGGGTCATTTTCCGATGATCGATTGTGAGAAACTCTCTTGTAAAATCTCTCTGTAATATTTTTCTTTGCATTAATAAACTGCTCCAAGTGGTCGATTTGGTTGGGGCCGTGGATGTTTCCTCATAGGAGTTTTACCACATGAAAACATCGATGTGTTGATCTTTGATCTGGTTATGTGAGTGGTTACTGAAAGTGTTCATCCTCTGTTGGAATAACTATGTTGTCAAACAACAGATGCAGATTGGACATGTTGCATTAATGATCGACGAATCATCAGTGGAGTATCGTTCTACTTGGGTGAGTGTTTAGTATCATGGATAATGATCTGGATTTAGGAGAGGATCGAATTGATTAACAGACCGAATACAATAAACACAGAGATATGAAGAATAACACAAATATCTAGTGAACGATATCTTGTATGAAATAGGCTAAAAATGTAAAAATGCATAACTGAAATTTGCTCAAATGGTGGTAGCTATCTCTGAGAAGAGATGTGGATGCTACGTGCATCCGTCTGAGCATAATGGATTACAATGAAGCTCGAGAGGCCTTTTTGATATTACTCATGAATTCCAAAACCCTAGACATCCAAAAACCTAACCCTAGAAGGTGAAACGCCAAAAGTCATGTGGGCCCTATGGGTAAGTTGGTGTAATTTGGTACCACAACTTCCTAGGGCCGTAACGTTTGTATGTGACCTCTGTTTTAGGCATGTGATAGCTAGTTGGAAAGGTCTTTTAGAGAAATACACATTTCATTGTCAAACTCTAACTCAATATATAATTTGACTGTGGTGAGCCAAAAAAACAACGTTCAGGGCCCCAAAACGGCCTCGGAAGTACAACAAGATGTGTTGACACGAAAACATACAAAATAAGCCAATTGGATTAGGCGAGAGGCCACCCATATCCACCTGGAGATTGTGTGGGGCTTCAAACATCCCGAGAAGTGTAGAACCCACAATTACAAAGCAGTACATAAGAACGTGTTGAACAAAAAATGGACACAAGGAGCCAGTTGGAATAGGTGGGTGGCCACCAATATCCATCTGTATCAATCCTCCCCCCTTAGGAAGCAGTGGTATCCATTGCATTGAGTTCCCCCACCAGGTGAGGAAACTTCTGCTGGATTTGTCCCCGAGTGAGCCACTTGCCTTGGTGTAGGAGTTGCCCTGCCTTGACAACCCGATAAAGATGGATTCGCTGCTGGCGATTTCCCTTGACCTATGTGTCCACTATCTAATCAGTGGATTCTTGTTCTATGAAGCCAAGGTTGAGCTCTATCGGTGTTAGTTGTTCTATGATATCAAAGGTGTCCAATAATGGTGGAAAATATGGCCGAAGGAGGTCCACATTGAATACTGGATGAAGACCAAGGAAGGGTGGAGTGTTGAGCTCAAAAGATTGCTACCCACCACCTTGGTGATAGTGTAAGGCCCATAACGAAGTGGGAAAAGCTTCTGATGGGGCCCAGTGAGACGTTCCTTCTACAGATGTAACCACACTTTGTCGCCAACCTGAAAATGTTGTGGTACCCTGTGTTGATCATGGCGTTGCTTGTACTTAGCAATGGATTTTTGCAAAATCTCCTGGACCTGTTGGCGGATGTGCTAAATCCACTCAATGAATCTGGTGGCTTTGTCGAACACAGAATGATCAGGGGAAGAGTCTGTCTGTGCGGTGGCAAGAGGAAGTGAAACATCAATGGGTCCCAAGGGTTGGAATCCAAGACCCACCTGAAATGGGCTATGGCCGGTGGAACTATGGAGAGCCTTGTTGTAACTATGTTGGACACATGGGAGACTCTCATCCCATGTATGTGGATGCTTCGAATTGTACATGCATAGGATGTGCACAATCATCTGATTGATGAACTCTGTTTGGCCATCGGTTTGGGGGTGGAAAGAAGTGGATTTGGTGAGCTTGGTGTCCAACAGAGACTATAGACTCGACCAAAAGATGACGAGGAACCTGTTGTCTCAGTCAAAGATGATGCTCTGTGGTATCCCAAAGTGGACCCACACTCGTTTGAAGAAGAGCTTGGCAGTATCTGCCGCTGTGACATTCTTCTTATAGGCTGTGAGGATGGCCATCTTCGAAAACTGATCCACTACCACAAACACACAGTGATTTCCTTGCTTGGTGGATGATAATCCAGACATGTAATCCATTGAGATGGATTCCCAAGGCTTCTCGGGAATAGGAAGAGGGGTGTATAAGACTTGCTTCTTGATGGCTAGTTTGGCAATGACACATGCAATGTAATATTTGATATACTTGCTAACGTCCCGTCGAAGTTTTGGCCAATAAAAATGGTTATGAAGAACGACCACAGTTTTCTCTACATCAAAATGTTCTACCACCCAACTGTAGTGGGTTTCCCAAATCATATTTACACGCTTGCTTGTAGGAACACAGAGATGACCCAGGTGGCATAAGAGTTCATCCTGAATGTGAAAATCAGTGATAGCTGCGCATGTACCCAAGAGCTGGTAGGTGGTGGCGAAGTCTGAATCTTGCTGATAAAGTTGGGGCCACTCCGATGCTTCATGTTCACATGAATGGAGCATAATGGTGAGTGCAGACATAAGAGGTTGATTGAGGCAGTCAACAACACGATTGGAGATAACTGTCTTATACTTGATGTTGAGATGGAACTGCTGCAGGTAGCTGGACCACTTTTGATGGCTGTCATTATGCAATTTCCCATGTGTCTGTATGAATTGCAGAGGCTTGTGATCAATGTGTATGATCGTCTCTTTCCCCATAATGTAATGCTTCCATTGACAACAAGCTTGTATAATGGAATACATTTCCTTGTCATAGGTGGGATATTTCCGGATAGTATCAAAGAGTGTCTCACTATGGTATGCCACCGGATGCTCATGTTGAGTGAGAACTATGCCCATAGCATAGTCAAATGCATCAGTCTCAATCTCGAATGGTTGCTGCAGATCGGGTAAGGAGAGTACTAGAGATAAGCAAAAGCAATGCTTCATATCATCGAATGTTCGTTGCTTCTCCTTCCCCCACAAGAAATTGGCCCTACCACCTCCCTTAGTCACTTGGTTGAGGGTCCATGCAATATGGGAGAATCCCAACACAAACCGTCGGTAGAATTTGGCTAGTCCCAAAAAGCTCCAAAGCTCGTTCAGTGTGGTCGAGGCTGGCCAGTCACAGATGACTTGGATCTTAGCTGGATCAACATGTACCCCATGCTCATAAAAAATGTAGCCCAAGTATTGGACCCTGTTCATGCCAAAAGCGCATTTTTCCAAGTTGGCATAAAGCTTGTGCTACCGCAGAGTGCTCAAAACCTGCTGAATATGCCGCATGTTCTCCTCCCACGTTCTACTGAAGATGAGGATGTCATCCAAATATACTACCACAAAGGAGTTGGTGAAGGGTCTCAATACATCATCCACCAGTCTCATGAAAGTGGCTGGTGCATTTGTTAAGCTAAAGGGCATGACTAGCCATTCGTAGAGACCTTCTTTAGACTTGAAGGTTGTCTTCCATACATCAATTGGTTCAATGGGAACCTGGTGGTAGCTAGACTTTAGGTCAATCTTGATGAAGAACTTGTCCCCCTTGAGTTGGTCAAGAAGGTCATCAATCTTGGAAATGGGGTAGCAGTTCATGACTGTGATTTTGTTTAAGGCTCTGTAAACAATGCAGAGTCGCCAAGTCCCATCCTTCTTCTGCACCAGTACAATTGGGCTTCCACAAGGAGAGGATCTGGGTCTGATGTGACCCTTTTGAAGAAGCTCTCAAATATGACGTCTGATTTCGCCATTCTCCATCAACGAGCGCTGATAGATTGGTCCATTAGGTAGAGGTGTGCCAGGGGTCAGATCAAGTGGATGCTTGACTTGGTAGTGTGTCGGTACCCCTGTAGGTGAGGAGAAGATGTCTCTGTATTCTTCCACAATCCCGTCCACTTGCTACTGCTACAAAGAGAGGCGTTTTGTTGAGGCCACAGATGTGGCAGCGACCTTCATCTTGTTGTGAGCACGAATCACAAAGAAGACAAACTTCCCAGTCCGTGAAATGAACTTAATGCATTGCTTCACAAAGATTAAAGAAATAGCAGTAGGCGACACTACCTCTGGGATCCTATATAATTGTCTACCCAAAGAAATAATAACACTGCGGGGTCTAGACTCATACACAACATGATGCTTCCACAAATATGGTTTCCCTAAAAGAACATCACAAACTTCAATGGGAGCAATATCACACAGTACCTCATCTTTGAAAGGCTTGACACCATATGGAAGACAACATTGTTGGCTGACATGGAGATATCTTCCTTGGTGAAGCCAACTCATGGTGTAGGGCTGTGGGTGCAATGTTGTTGGCAGGTGTAGCCACTTGACGACCTCTGCTGAAATCAGGTTCTTCCAACTACCGCTGTGGACAATGAAATGAATCGGAGCCCCCTTGACCAACATCTACGAGTGAAAGAGGCATTCCCCTTCCTCTGGCTCTTTTGGTTCACTTGGCCGGACTTTGGTGGTAGCGACAGTGGCACTATGGTGAAAGCCCCTTTCTCTCCTAAGGGTTGTGCAACCTCCCGATCAGGATCTTCGATTCTAGAGTTGAACAACTCTCTGAAACCTTGCTAGTTTCGTTCTATATTAGACACAGGTCCTCTTGGCTCCCTCCGTAGGCTTCACGATACCCACGACCTTTCCTTTCGCGTTCTGCAAAATCTCAGAATTGGTGTTAGCACCTTTTCTCTCTGCCCCTCCTCAGATGTGACCTTGGGAAATGAACTCACACCTATGCACGATTTTTGGCACACTCAAGAGTGGGTTGGGGTCAAACCTCTTTTTTCCCAGATATTCACCCTGAGCCTCCACGTGTCTTTTTCTTTAAAACTATGGTCTCGATCTCGACCCACCCTCAACCTTGTAAAGGTTGAGCACTTTCTGTCCTTGAAATGCNTCTCATGATCTTGACGGTGCTCTCGAACGGACGACTGAGATCTATTTCTTGGGATCAACGGTCCAAATCTCTTTGCAATTCCGGACTTTGGGGTTTTGAATCTCAAACCTCGCTTCCTTCCATACTCAAATCTTCCAGAGCTGACGATCTACAGACACCTATCCTCACAATCAACGGTCCTATCTTCACTTCAGGTGTTTGACCTTTCAACTCAGATCAACGGTCCTGTGGCCCTCCTCTCAATCGACGGTCAAGATCTCCTCCAGGTCTTCGGACTTCTTAGATCTCAAATCTCAAACTTCACCCTTTTCCAAATGGATTTTATCTGAAGGCTGTGAGTCACTGACGCCTGTCCTCCTGATTTAAGGATCGAAGATTACTTCGGGTCTTTACTCAAAGTACATGGATTTACTCCATGTCTCCCCTAGATTCGACGACTATGAATCACTTCGGGACTTTACCTAGAGTGCTTAGATCTACGCCACGTCTCCTCCAAATCTGATGGCTCAGATTTAGTTCGGGACTTTACCCAAAGTTCTCAGATCTTCGCCACGTCTCCTCCAGATATGATGGCTCATATTTACTTTGGGACTTTACCTAGAGTTCTCAGATTCATGCCATGTCTCCTCTGAATCTGACAACTCAGATTCACTTTGGATGATCCGACGCCTGAGCTTTACTTCAGGTGATCTGACGACTCAGATATGCTTCGGCTGATCAGACGATTGGGATTCGCTTCAGATCTCTGACTCTTCAAACTTCATGAATCTCAAATATCAACTTGCCTCATCCTTGGCTCACGATATTCGACAACTCAGATTTGCTTGCGGCTTGGGCGATCTGATGCTTGAAGTTTACTTCGACTGATCTGACGGCTCAGATCTACTTCGACTGATTAGAAACTTGGGATTCACTTCAGGTTTCCGGCTCTTCGCGCTTTGGGAATCTAAAGTTTCAAACTTGCTTCCTCGTGAGCTCATGATATATAACGGATTAGATTCACTTGACCGATCCGATGCCTGAGGTTCACTTTGGATGATCTGACGATTGAGATTTCACTTCGACTTTTCAGCTCTTCGGGCTTCATAAATCTCAGTTCTCAACCCTTGGTGAATTCTCTCTCGTGAGTGTGCGAAGTGCTAAGGCTCGTGCACCTTACTCTGATTAGACGACTGTTGATCCATTGCATTGGGATCCAATGACCAATGTCGTTCCTCCTCCTGAGCTTCTGATTTCTTCAGACTTAGAAGATTTTCTAAGTCTTTAAAGATTTCTACCTTTGAATCCTCCTGCGAGTCCGTCTCTCGGACCTCGACTACACTTCTGAAAAGTGCTATCCCTCCTGAGCTTGAGCTTCGTGAAGGTTTCGTCTTCCTGCGCACTCCTTGCGTTTCAAGGATTTTCGATAACTCAGATCCGAAGGAATTATTGAAAATAAATTCTTCTCGCCCTCCTGGCGTTCTCCTTTCGCTTGATGCACACCTTGCAACAAATTCTTATGCAAGTTTTGAGTTCTTGCGGATGACTGTGCACGCCTTGCAACAATCACTTTGCACTCCTTGCAAAGGGAAAGTTTCATGCTATCTCTTCTGAGCTTTGGAACCGAAACATATCCCCTCAACACACTCCTTGCGTTCTGTGCGCACACCTTGCACCGATTCGACAGAAGAGAAACAATTGAAACTTGTTCTAACATTCACAATTCCATCTACTCGTAATGAAATTCATTCATTCATGAAAACACAATAACAAAGAATTGCAAACAATGTCCACACCATGCATTGGGTCAATTTTCCTATGTTATCTTCATTCAAAAGTAAAATGGCTATAACTGAAATCAAAACAACAACTAAAATTTAGAAAACTCCTACTAACTTACAACAACTTCATTTGGGCATACAAAACCTCTATTTATCTCAGAGGGTCCTTAGGGTTCCCCCCGACTACTTGTATACTCCAAAACCTAACCTAACAACTATATTAGTTCAGTCACATTCCAGAGCAGGAGTGGAAACTCCCACTTCGCTCGCGATCGTTCAAGCATGCTTCAAAATATTGTCCGTCGCTGAATTCAGGCGTGCTTCAAAATATTCGCCGTAACTGCCAGCGTTGAGATTCCAAAAAGATTCCAAGGTGTTGAGTGGTCCTACTCTGCGTGCTCGCTAATGATGCTCCTGCCTCATACTACACTGTTGGGAAAAACATGAGCTCCTGATCATGGCTCCCTCTGCCATGTTGTTGAGATCCTCTAGGGTCCCATACTTTCTCTTGGAGCTATTCATCTACTCCCTTTCTTTGCAACTTCTTTTTCCCTGTTGCTCCTGTAGGTTTTATTCTGTCCCATAATTCTCTGTTGACTGCTTCTTGTGCTACTTCCAACATCAATCTCTTTATCTCCTCTATTTATTTGTCCACTTGGTCCATTGGCTGGTTTCCCCCTTGTAGTATGCTCTGTTGCCTTTTCTTTCCATCAATTTCCAACTTGACTTGTTGGATAAGATGATTTTGCATATTTACCCTTCTCTCTAGGGTCTCCATTTCTTCACACAGATCAACAAGATCCATGCTATCTGTTTCTTCCTCCTATGCTATAGGTTCATATTCTACAATTATCTCTTGCTTTGCTCCTTGGCTGAAATTTTTGAGCAGTTCCATCGAATGCTCTTCTTTCTCCACCTCTTGGGCACATTGAAATGTGTGCTCCTTCTCCTCTTCACCAATCTGATCAATCTAAAATTTCATGTTATCTTTGTCTCCTGTGGCATTAGTTGGCCACTCTGTTGCAGAATCTAGTTCTGCAATCTCACTACTGAGTTGCTGCTTAGCTTCCTCCTCTGACAGACTGACTTCTGTCATCTCCTCTTATGTTGGTTCAACTCAAACTTCCTCCAACTGCTCCCCAGGATGGTATGATCCTCCACCTATTTCCAATTTGTTCTGTTGGATATCCCTACTCTGCATATTTACTCTTATCTCATGGGCTTCTAATTCCTCATATAGCTCAAAAAAATCTGTGTTGTCTGTTTCCTCTTCTTCTACAGACTCCAATGCTCCAATTATCTCCCTTTCAGCTTCTTGGCTGAAAATTTTGAGCAATTCTGCTGAATGCTTTTCTCCTGAAATCTGCATGACTGTCTTCTGGCAGCCATCTTCTGGTTTTGGATTGTCCAACCAATCCTCCAACATCTTCATCTCTCGCTCCCTTTGAGTGAGCAATTCATCTGGATTCTACTCTTCTTCTGCTAGGGCAAACGTAAGTGTTTTCTCCTTCTCTTCCTCTTTGACAGTCTTTGCTGGATGTCTTTCCTTTGCTACACCTGCATCACAGACATAGTTAGCTTTAAAAACATTTGGCTCCATGACCTCTTTCTTGGATTCTTATTGCATTACCTCCTCATGTGCAACTCTTGTATTAGCATTTGCTGGACTATTTTGCAGGAATATTTCAATTCCACCAATGATTAGAACACACCTATGATCTTCTTCCATCAACACTCCTTGCTGATATGAACTCTCAATTGAATTAATCTCTTCTCCCTTTCCCACCTGACAACTTGGGATTTTCTCTTTGCCCACCTAGCAGTCTATGAGATCACCCGATCTCTCTCCATTTCCCACCTGGCAACTTGAACTTCCATCACTTCCCTCCTGGCAGTCTATGAGACCATCCACTGACCTCCTTTCATTGCCCACCTGGAAAATTGAAAGTTCACTTATGCCCCCCTGGCAGTTTATGATATCTTCAACTGATCTTTCCTCCTCATCACTGAGATTTCTCCTAGTCTCTAGTTCATAGATGTTAATCAGCTCTTCCTCTGTGTCACTAAGGTTTTCAACATGCCTCATCCACTTCCTCCACTCTTGTTGTTGTTTTCTGGCCAACAAACTTTGAACATGCCATTTTACCTTCCTGTTCAGAGGCCATTTGCACCTCCAATGTACCTTTGTTTCATGCTACATCTTCAATGTCAGTTGTTCCATTCTTGCTCTGATCTTAATGATCTCCTCATCAATTTATTCTTTACTCATCTATTGATGGTCTCCTCTTTGACCACGCTCATGGCCTTCAGTAGCCATCTTTTCTGTCTTCCTTCACATGCTGTCCACAAGTGAACTCCAACTTCTGATACCATTTGATGTCATCAGATTGTCTCTTTTCACCTTCTCACCTCTGCCTACAATATACAGAGATAATTCGACTCTGAATACTAATTGATGTAGTAAGATGGTCTTCTCTATACCCTTTTCCTGAAATACACAGACGAAATCAACTCTGATATCTCTCGATGGTATGAGACTATCTCCTTCACCACGTCTCCTTTGTCTACTGTCTGCAAAAAAAATAACAACTCTGATACCACTTTGTGCAGACCCCCTTCTCTCCTAAGGGCCGCGTGACCTCCCGGTCAGTATCTGTGATTCTGGAGTCAAACTACTCTCTGAAACCTTGCTAGTTTCATTCTATATTAGACACAGGTCCTCTCATCTCCCTGCACAGGCTTCACAATACCCACGACCTTTCCTTTCATGTTCTGCGAAATCTCAAAATTGGCATTAGTGCCTTTTCTCTCGGCCCCTCCTCGGATGTGACCTTGGGCGATGACCTCACGCCTACGTGCGATTTCGGGCGCACTCAAGAGTGGGTTGGGGTCAAACCGCTTTTTGACCCGATATTCACCTTGAGCCTCCATGTGTCTTTTCTCTAAAATTGTGGTCTCGATCTCAGCCTTCCCTCAACCTCGTAAAGGTCGAACACTTTCTGTCCCCGAAATGCGAGATGACCGTCGATCTCACGATCTTGATGGTGCTCTCGAATGGACGCCCAAGATCTATTTCTTGGGATCAATGGTCCAGATCTCTTCGCGATTCCGGACTTCAGGAATTTCAAATCTCAAACCTCGCTTCCTTCCGTACTCCAATCTTCCAGAGTTGACGATCTGCGAACACCTATCCTCACAACCAATGGTCTTGTCTTCACTTTGGGTGTTTTACCTTTCAACTCGAATCAACGGTCCTGTGGCCCTCCTCTCGATCGATGATCGAGATCTCCTCCAAGTCTTCAGACTTCTGAGATCTCAAATCTCAAACTTCGCCTTTTTCCAAATGGATTTTATTCGAAGGCTATGATCCACCTATGCATGTCCTCCTGATCTGACAATTGAGGATTACTTTGGGTCTTTACCTAGAGTACATGGATTTACGCCACATCTCCCCTAGATCCGACGGCTACGAATCACTTCGGGACTTTACCTAGAGTGCTTAGATCTACGCCACGTCTCCTCCATATCTGATGGCTCAGATTCACTTCGGGACTTTACCTGGAGTTCTCAGATCTTCACCATGTCTCCTCTAGATCTTATGGCTTAGATTTACTTCGGGACTTTACCTGGAGTTCTTAGATTCATGCCACGTCTCCTTTGAATCTAACAGCTCATATTCACTTCAGATGATCTGACTCCTGAGCTTTACTTTGGGTGATCTAACGACTCAGATCTACTTCGACTGATCGGACGATTGGGATTTGCTTCGGATCTCCAGCTCTTCAGACTTCGCAAATCTCAAATATAAACTTGCCTCCTCTTGGGCTCACGATATCTGATGGCTTAGATTCGCTTGGGCGATCCGATGCTTGAATTTTACTTTGGCTGATCTGACAGCTCATATCTGCTTTGGTTGATATGACACTTGGGATTCACTTCGGGTTTCTAGCTCTTCGCGCTTCGGGAATCTCAAGTTTCAAACTTGCTTCCTCCCAAACTCATGATATCTGACGACTTAGATTCGCTTGACCGATCTGACGCCTTAGGTTCACTTCGGATGATCTGACGACTGAGATTTCACTTCAGCTTTCCGACTCTTCGAACTTCGAAAATCTTAGTTATCAACCCTTGGTGAATTCTCTCTCCTGAATGTGCAAAGTGCTAAGGCTTGTGCACCTTACTCTAATCTGACGACTATCGATCCATCCAACGACCACTGTCACTCCTCCTCTCGAGCTTCTGATTTCTTCGGACTTAGAATATTTTCTAAGTCTTCAAATCTTTCTACCTTTGAATCCTCCCACGATTCCGTCTCTCGGACCTCGACTACACTTCTGAAAAGTGCTATCCCTCCTGAGCTTGACCTTCGTGAAGGTTTCGGCTTCTCATGCACTCCTTGCATTTCAGGGATTTTTGATAACTCAGATTCGAAGGACTTCTTGAAAATAAATTCTTCTCGCCCTCCTGGCGTTCTCCTTTCACTCGATGCACACCTTGCAAAAAATTCTTACACAAGTTTTGAGTTCTTGCGGACGACTGTGCACGCCTTGCAACAGTCACTTTGTACTCCTTGCAAAGGGAAAGTTTTGTGCTATCTCTTTTGAGCTTCGAAACTGAAACAAATCCTGTCAACGCACTCCTTGCATTTTGTGCACACACTTTGCACCGATTTGACAAAAGAGAAACAATTGAAACTTATTCTAACATTCACAGTTCCATCTACTCGTAACGAAATTCATTCATTCATGAAAACACAATAACAGAGAATTGACAACAATGTCCACACCATGTATTGGGTCAATTTTCCTCTGTTATCTTCATTCAAAAGTAAAATGGCTACAACTGAAATCAAAACAACAACTAAAATTCAGAAATCTCCTACTAACTTGCAGGAGCCTCATTTGGGCTTACAAAACCTCTATTTATCTCAGAGGGTCCTTAGGGTCCCCCCCGACTACTTGTCTACTCCAAAACCTAACCTAACAACCATCTTAGTTTAGTCACATTCCAGAGCAGGAGTGGAAACTCCCACTTCGCTTGCGATCGTTCAAGCGTGGTTCAAAATATTGTCCGGCGCTAAATTCAGGCGTGCTTCAAAATATTCGCCGTAACTGCCAGCGTTGAGATTTCAAAAATATTCCTAGGTGCTGAGTGGTCCTGCTCCATGTGCCTGCTAACGATTCTCCTGCATCACACTGGGTTTAGCATCGATAATCCACTTCCCTCCTTCATGATTTGACTCATATTCATAATCGACCTCTAACTTGGAAGCCTTTAGCTCGACCACGAGGGACTACTTGGAACGACATTCTTCGGTGTTGTGGCAAGGACTTCTATGATACTCACACCATTTTCCCGTGCCCTTCTTTGTATTCTCATTTCCCTTTTATGATCCAAACTCTCGTTGTTTTTTCTTAAATTTCTGCTCGATCTTGACAACGTATCGATAAGGCGTGCCCAATGATGCGATGTCCATGAACTCCATTTATGTTTGAATGTATTTATGCAAGCAACCACAGTATTTGAGCACCAGATGACACTCAGAGTCTTTGATACCGAATTTGGTGCGTAGGGTATGGAAAATATTGGTGAAGTCTGGTACTGTGTGGTCCCTTTCTTGACGTAGGGTGGTCCATATGGTGTACTGGTCCTTGTAGCTTCCAACATGGTAGTATTGTTCTTTATTGGTGTCCCGTAAGGAATCCCATGTAGGGGACACCATGACTATTGCAAATTCCTCCATGGCCCTTTGCTCAGAGTAAGTATCCCACTAGTCTTTAACATGGGGAACGACCTTGAGGAGTGCAAAAGTGATCTTTTCCCTATCGAAAAAATTGTGGACCGAAAAATATCCTTCGATCAGATTCAACCATTTATTTACAACATCCGCATCTATCAATCCTTCAAATAATGGAATATCAAAATTTAGCTGTACCTTGAAGGGGGTTGCATGGCCGCTTGATGAAGATGCTTCTCCCGTGGGCTATCATCAAAGGATCTGTGCGAAGTTGTCCATCATTTCGTTCCTTTGTCGCGCGAGGGATTCCTAGAGCAAACTTTTAACAAGATCTCCTGCTCCATCATCTTTCTTCTAGTCTCCCATGGGGTTTTATTGGGATCGGTGCAACCGATCTTGTAATGGCTCGATTGGTTCGAGTCCCAACTTCTTGTACCCAGACCTTGTCGGGGACATGCAGGAATAAAAATAAATGAAGAGCATACTGCTTTGAGACCACTGATCCAGATTTAGGAGCGGAACGAACTGATTAACATACTGAATACAATAAACACAGAGATATGAAGAATAACACAAATATCCCGTGAACAATATCTTCTATGAAATAGGCTAAAACTATAAAACTGTAGAATTGAAACTTGCTCGAATGGTGGTAGCTATCTCTGAGAAGAGATGTAGCTGCTACGCGCATCCGTTTGATCAGAATGGATTACAATGAGGCTCTAGAGGCATTTTTTACATTACTCACAAATTCCAAAACCCTAGACATCTAAAAACCTAACCCTAGAAGGTGAAACGCCAAAAGTCATGTGGGCCCTATGGGTAAGTTGGTGTAATTTGGTATCTCAACTTCCTAGGGCCGTAACGTTTGCATACGACCTTCGTTTTAGGTGTGTGATATCCCGTTGGAAAGGTCTTTCAGAGAGCTACACATTTTGTAGTCAAACTCTGATTCAATATATATTTTTACTATGGCGAGCCAAAACAACAACGTTTAGGTCCCCAAAATGGCCTCGGAAGTACAACAAGATGTGCTGACATGAAAACATACAAAATAAGCCAGTTGGATTAGGAAAGAGGCCACCCGTATCCACCTAGAGGATGTGTGGGGCTTCAGACAACTCAGAAGTGTAGAATCCACAATTACAAAGCACTACAAAAGAATGTGCTGAGCAAAAAATGAACACGAGGAGGCAGTTGGAATAGGTGGGTGGCCACCAATATACATATGGATCAGCTAAGAAAGAAACAATCATCAATATCCTTATCTACAGTCGAAGTAGAGTATATTGTAGCAACAACATGTTGTACATAGGTTCTATGGATGAAACAAACTCTGACAAATATACAGGTTGAGTATGATGAGCCCATTCCAATCTATTGTGATAATACAAGCGCCATTAGTATTTCAAAGAACCCGGTGATGCACTCCAAGACGAATCACATTCCAATCAAGTATCACTTTCTACGAGAACAGGTTGTAGAGAAGAACATCAGAGTTGAATATGTGGGCACAAAAGAACAAGTGGAAGACATCCTTACAAAACCGCTTCCAAGAGAAGCCTTTGAGTATCTTTGCCGGAGACTCGGAGTAATTTCTACTCCAAAATGAATGATTTTGAATGCTTATCTGATATGTCCTAGATTTACATGAGGAAGCACCGTAAAGAGGACAGTTCAGGTTGGGAGATCAATTTCAGGGACAATTCAGTTAGGGGGAGCAAGCCCGGATGGAAATATACCTTTGCCATTGATGACAAAGGGGGAGATATTTATCAGATGCAAAGCATACAAGCATGGTTCTAGGGGGAACATGAGTGATATGACTTCAGTATTGCATGACATGACCTCAGTATTGCATCAGAGTGTTGCCATCAATGCCAAAGGGGGATATTGTTGATTAATTGGGTTGGTTGTCATTGATGTCAACCCTTGAAGAAAGTCTGATAGCGAATTTAGGTAGCATAAAGGTTTGGGTAATGGACCGAAGTTTGTTCGATGGATAATCATACGAGTTTTGATATATTTGTAGGTAAGACTATTCTATATGGACAATAAATGTCATGCCATTTCCGGTGGTATGTGGAACGTCACATAACTCCTCACGGTTAGAGAGTTATGGCCATGTGAAGTTGGAGAACCCTCATGAGTCATCTAGAAGCCCCAAAAGGTCAAAGT
>SNQJ01S0112595.1:28574-48805 GCA_010110895.2 Picea sitchensis
TTGGCTTGTGTAATGCCCCCTCCACCTTCCAAAGCCTCATGAATCATGTCTTCTGTCCTTTTCTCCATCATTTTGTCTTAGTTTTCTTTGATGATATCCTCATCTATAGCAAGACCTGGACAAAACATCTGGCTCATGTGGATCGAGTTCTCCATCTACTCTCTCAGCACCAACTTTTCCTGAAACAGTCTAAATGTGCTTTTGGCGCCTTAGAAGTAGAGTACTTGGGTCATCTGGTTGGAAAGGACGGCGTCAGGGTGGATCCTAAAAATATTGAAGCTATGCAAGACTGGCCTCACCCAAAGACTCTCAAAATATTGCGTGCATTTTTGGGCTTAACAGGTTATTATCGCAAGTTTGTTAAGAATTACGGAAAGATTGCAGAACCTCTCACTACTCTCCTAAAAAGGAAATCTTTCACTTGGACTCCAGTTGCTGCTCAAGTTTTTCAAACCTTGAAGATGGCCATGTGCACCACTCCAGTCCTGGCCCTTCCTGATTTCACAAATACCTTTGTCTTGGAATGTGATGCTTCAAGGAAAGGAATTGGTGTTGTCCTCATGCAAGAGGGTCGGCCTTTGGCCTTTACCAGCAAGCAACTATCTGAAAGAAATCTGGGAAAATATATCTATGAAAAGGAAATGTTGGCTATTCTGCATGTCGTTGATTTGTGGCGCCCTTATCTATTGAGGCAATGCTTCCAAATTAAGACAGACCATCAAAGCCTCAAGTATTTTCTGGAACAACGCATTTCCTCCCCGGAGCAACAAAAATGGGTAACTAAGCTATTTGGCTATGATTATGAGATCATTTACAAGAAAGGCAAAGAAAATGTGGTTGCGGATGCACTTTCCCGTAAATACGAAGATGAAGGATCCCTTTTTTCTCTTTCCTTCATTGTACCAGATTGGCTCCAAGCCGTTTGCCAGGAATGGTTACAAGATCCCAAAAGTTCGCAGTTGATCCAACAATTGTAGTCCAGTGCTCCAGCTCCGCCAGGGTACTCTTGGCTCCATGATGAGATTCGATACAAAGGCCGTTTGTATTTAAGTAAACAATCAAAGCTTAAATCCACGGTACTTTCTGAGCTTCATGCTACACCGACAGGGAGGAACTCTGAGTTCACCAAAACCTATGACAGGGTCAAACGTTCTTTTTTCTGGGATGGTATGAAACAGGACATTCGTAATTTTGTCGTCGAATGTGATGTGTGTCAACACAACAAGGGAGAAACAGTCAAATCTCTGGGCACACTACAACCACTCCTGATTCCACCTGCTATTTGGAAGGACATCTCTATGGATTTTATTACAGGCTTACCCAAATCGGGAAATAAATCAGTCATCATGGTGGTTGTTGATGGCCTTTCCAAGTATGCTCATTTCTACACTCTTCAACACCCATTTACAGCATCCACAGTGGCTCAAATTTTCATGGATCAGGTCTTCAATATTCATGGCATGCCACACTCTATTGTTTCTGATCGTGACCCAACTTTCACAAGCAATTTTTGGCAAGAACTGTTCAATCTACAAGGCACCCAATTGCATCTCAGTACAGCTTGTCATCCCTAGACTGATGGTCAAACAGAAGTTGTCAACAAGTGTTTGGAAACATATTTGAGGTGTTTTGCCTCGGAAAATCAAAATTAGTGGGCTCAATGGCTACCCCTAGCCAAATGGTGGTACAACACTTCATACCATATAGCTACACACATGACTCCTTTTGAAGCGGTATATGGACATAAGCCACATTCAGTTATTTCATACTTACTTGGTGTCTCAAAGGTCCAAGTGGTTGACCAGACACTTACAGTTTGAGAGGCTATTCTCCATACCCTCAAAGATAATTTGGTCATGGCACGGAATCACATGAAGCAACAAGCAGATCAAGGTTGCTCGGAACGTCAATTTGAAGAAGGGGATCAGGTGTTTCTTCGCTTGCAACCTTACAAGAAGAATTCCCTCAAGGTCGAGCATTGTCAGAAGCTAGCACCCAAGTTTTATGGTCCTTATACAGTTCTCAAGCGTGTGGGACAGGTGGCCTATCAGTTAGCTTTGCCCAGTCATTCGAAGCTACATCCTATTTTTCATGTTCACTGCTTAAAGAAGGTGATCAGAACTAAGTGCCAAATTCAAACCAACCTTCCTGAGTTAGCCGAAGAAGGATCCATTTGGCTACATCCACAAGCAGTTTTGGACTAGCGTGAGCGTTGCCTGTGTCAGAGAACCATCAAGGAAGTGTTAATCCAATGGAAAGATACAACTCCAGCAGATGCCACTTGGGAACCAGCTACCATTCTGTAGCAATTTCCACATCTCAAGCCTTGAGGACAAGGTTGTTTTTAAGGGGGAGGACATGTTAGGGTCCTAACCCGCACATAGGTAGAACAATATATTCGGATGTAATAAAGGTCAATATTAATAAGGCCTTGCAATAAAATAGAATAAGTCAAATGTAAGAAGACCTAATAGAAGCTTTCGCTTCTAGAAGGATCTTCCTCTAGATGCTTCTTTTGATAGACATATTTAGTATAAATAGGAGTCGAGGGTATGAGAACCCTAGCTTGGAGATTATTGTAATAGATCTCTTCTTGACTGGAGTTTTCCCCCTCAAAGAGGCCCGTGAACATTGCTCTCAGAATCAAAGTGATATTTATGTTGTTATTCTTATATCATTTCATTGTTATTGTGGTGATTATTCTAGTTATATTGTTGTTATTCTGCCATTTCTCGCATTTTATTTCTGTTCCGCATACTTTTTATATCTGGTATATTACAAACTCATCCTTGAAGGGTTGGATGCCATAGGACAGGCTGCATTGTTAGATGACACAAAGATCTCATCCCTGGTGAAGCCACCCGATGTTGTATGGTTGCGGGTGTGATGTTGTTGACAACCCCAATTGTTTGACGACCTTAGTTGAGATGAGTTTTTTCTGGCTATCGTTATCAACAATGAAATGCAATGGGGTCCCCTTCACCCACATATATGAATGGAAGAGGCGTTCCCCCTCTTCAGGATCGACAAGTTCTTATGGTTGAATTGTTGTGGTCGTCACAGTAGCAGTGGAGTTTGCGTCGATGATCTGTTTGTTTTCAATATTTTCTAGATCGGATTCTAAATCAGGTTTTGGCTCTATGTCTTTGACCTCGACCACCAATGACTATTTCGAGTGACATTCATCGATGTTGTGCCAGGGGATTTTTTGGAAGTCACACCACTTCCCAGTGTTATTCTTTGTCTTTCCTTTACCCTTCTTGTCATGTGTCTTGGACTAGTTTTCTAGAGGTTGTTGATTAGGGTCATCTTTACCATGCTTTGGTTGTTGCATATTTTCATACCCGGATTCCCATTTGTTTTGGTGCCTAAATTTCTACTCGATTTTGACATCATATCGATAAGCAGCTCCTAATGATGAGATGTTTAGGAAATCCATTTCGATTTGGATGTACCTATGCAGATCCCCACGATATTTCAAAACCAGATGTCACTTAGAGTGTTTGATACCCATATTGGTGCACAAGGTATGGAAATTATTTCTGAACTCCAACACTATTTGGCTCTTCTCTTGTCACAGTGTGGTCCATCTCATGTACTGGTCTTCATAGTTATCAACAGGGTAGTATTGTTCCTTGATCGCATCCACAAAAAAATACCAAGTGGGCTCAGCCCCATATATTCCAGATTCCTCTGTGGAACTTTTCTCCCAGTAAGTTTCCCACCAATGTTTGACATGGAGGAGATCCTTAAGGAGTGCGAAGGTGATATTTTCCCTATCGGAAAAATTTTGAATAGAGAAATAACCTTCTAATAGGTTTAACCATTTTTCTAGGGCATCCGCATCTATCTGACCTTCAAATATGGGAATATCAAAATTAAATTGTACCTTGAAGGGAGAGGTTCCTCCAAAATGGTCACTGGATGAAGATGTGTCTTTTGTTATTGACGAGCATTGAAGGATGTGTGCAAAATTCTCCATCATTTAGTCCCTCTGTCGCCCGAGAGCTTTCTCAAGCAACATGTTAATAGAATCTTTTGATCCGCCATTTTTCTTTTATGTCGCCATTGAGGTTTTCTTGGGCATGCGAGAGTGATTGTCCTCAAGAGAGACAAGCTCAAGACCCAACTGGCTATACTCAAACCTCGTCGGGGCCATGTGTTGAAAAACGATCAAGAGCAGCCTGCTCTGATACCACTGATCCATATTATTTTAAGAACTAAATGAAAGCAAAGATATTACATTGAAATACTCATGAAAATTGCCAGAAACAGAGAAATACATCAATACTTGATTTCTATTAATGAAAGAAGTGTAAAGAGAATGTAAAAATATAGAGTGCAAGACTCGCTAGAATGGTGGCAGCTTTATCTCTAAGAAGAGATGTGACGGCTACGCTCATTCGCAAGAAGATGATTACAATGAGGCTCTAAAGGCCTTTTTATGATAAAAATGAATGTCAAAACCCTAGACATCCAAAAACCTAACCCTAGGAGATGAAACGCCAAAAGTCATGTGGGCCCCGTTTAGGTAAGTTAGTACATTAACTTTCCAAGGTCGTAACTTTTGTACACGATCTTCGTTTTAGGCACGTGATATCCCGTTGGAAAGGTATTTTTGATAACTACGCATTATGCTATCAAACATTGAATCTGTCTATATTTTGACTCTGGAACGCCAAAAAAACATTGTTTAGGGTCCCAAAACAGCCCTGGAAGTATAGAAAGATGTGCTGACATGAAAACTTCCAAAATAAGCCAGTTGGATTAGGTGGGTAGCCACCAGCATCCATCTAGATCAATATCGGGTTGAATGATATGTTTTAAATGCAAATAGTACCATGTGCAGGATGAACTAACTAATTTACATGGTTCATTGATGTGTAACGTGGAAATCACATGCCAATAGTTTATGGTTATGCATGATATTGTATTATAAACTAACCTACAATTTGAATGGGCTATGTAGTGGCCTAAGAAGTGTGATATTAACTGGTCAATGTCATGGACATATAATGAGAAATGGTATTATAGGAAGCATCATTATGGTATTTTTATATTGGTTCAAATGCATTGCTATGATATTTGGGCAAGTGGACGTTTTTCAAGTGGCACGGTTGTTGAAACTAGATATTTGATGACAAAAATCCCACAACACAACACCACAATATGGTCCATGATAGGGTGTTGACCCCATTTATATCATGAGGGGTGGAGGTATTTTCCATTATTTATCCTCTAAAACTTGAATTCATGGGAGAGTTATGTTAAGACACACTCCCATAGATGTGTGATGGTGATTGTCAGTTTCCTACTAGGGAAGCTTGGTCAATGTAGTTGACACTTCCACTCACGAGTTCTTTCTAGAGTTAGATCAATGCAGTTGATGCTCCAGTATAGTCTATCATAGGAAGGATAAGATCTAGAAGATGGAAGTATGGTATGGAGGAAGGTTGGTTTGGTGTATTTGAGAATGATGTTGCGCTTTAGTCATATAACCTTAGTGTCTAATTTATTCCCTTTTGTTTTTGTATTAAATGCTTAAATCAATTATGATAATCTAGGTGAATGTTTCATTCAATTTAAATTGTTGTGGCTGATGAATTATTGTTATTATATTAGTATAAATGATCGATTGATTCATTATGGGGTTTATTGCACTATCGACTTGTTTGTGAACGTATAGGAACTATGCATTAGATGTGATGGTTGTTGTCATTAGTACACACACAAGCTATGTATGTTTTAGTTATGCATACATACCTTTTGTGTGTACACTAGTATCATTACAATGTATTAAAATTAATAATTGTTGTTTGTAAATGGTGTGTAATGCCTTAATATATTTTATTTATTTAGATTTAATGTTATTATTGAATTAATTTATTTACTTAGAGTTTTTTTTTTTTGTTAGTTTGTCTGTGACATGTGGGACTAACCTGTGGCTAAGAAACCGTGACTCAGGGGCATCTAAGCCGTCAAAATTACCCAGGGATCGCACCCAACCTGAGCCACACCAACCCTTAACATGGCTGGATTTTTTGTCCCCGTAGGTTTCGAACTAGTGATTTTAACATCACGAAGTACCTTAACAACACACTTCGTCACCGACTATCCTACACCTCGAGGACATAATTTATTTAATTAGAGTTAATGTTATTAATTAAATTTATTTATTTATTTAGAGTTAATGTTATTTATTAAATTATTGATTTAATTAGATTTAATGTTGTTCATTAAATTATTGATTTAATTCAATGTGTGTGTGTGTAAAGTTACATGTTGATTTGATTTAAATGAAGTATGGCATGATTAGAATGGTATTTATTAAATTTGGATATCATGTCAAATAGGATGTCAGGGAGGGATGGTTATGATGATGGAGTTGATATTCCCAAGGGAAAAGGTGGTGGAAGAAGGAAATAGGGGGCGGAGGGATAGGTTTAGGTTACGAGTGTCGAAAGAGATGATTATGGTTTTGGAAGGGACGAAAAACCATTGAATTAGGGGAAGTATTGAAACCATGATTGTGTGAAAAATGGGATTGTGTATTTGACTAAAATTGTGATTTTGACTTAAATTATTGGACATACCAGTGGGTTTTTTCTCTAGGACTTTGGGCATGGAGGGATAGGAAACCCTTCAATGTTTCTTAGAGCTAAGGAGCCAGGAAGGTTGCTCCTAATTGGATGGGTGGAAAAATATGGTTTTGGGCAGTTGATAATAGACAAGAGACAACTCAGTAGGATCAAGGACATAAAAAACTTCACAGGAGGTATTTTACTATTCTGCTTATCCCTAAATAGATATGGCCAATTTGTTAATTTGTGAGTCTCTAAATCAAAATTTATGTTGTTTATTGAAATTTTGTTATAAGGCTACTCTAAACTTTGAAATTGAGATTTGAATAGTGAATCCAACATAAATTACAAACATAAACTTATTTCTTATGTTCATAAGAAACCTTTTTATAAATAGAAAGAGACAAATTTAGACTACAAAAGTTATTATTTAACTCTAAAACCCTAGTAAAGGACTTTACACATGGTATAAGAGCTAGGTTTAAAAGCTCAAACCTAGAGCGTACCCACCCACTTGACTAAAATTTATACAAATTGTTCAGTAAACAACCCATAAACAACCTAAAACATTAATTAATAGCCCTTGAACTAGGGAAAGGTCTACGACTTGGAAATAAGTTCCATATTGTATGATAGATAACTCTTCCAACCCTAAAACCATGTTATATATAGCCCAAAGAGCCTTTGTAAGAATTCCATAATCCCTTGAAATCAAACCAAAAATTACAAACATAAACTTCTTTCTTATGTTCTTAAGAGATCTTTTACTAACCAAAAAAACGACACTTAGATTACAAAATTTATTACTTAACTTTGAAGCCCTGGTGAAGGGATTTACATTTTTCTATGGTGCGTTTAAATCATGTAAACGCACCAGTGCACTCCTATTTATGGTGCACTGGTGCATTAATAATTAGGGGCATCAAAGATCGTAATAATTAATCTGTGATTAAAATATCAGTTTATTTTAATTTTAAATATCTCCAATGAATGAGTCGGGACCTTACAAGCACATTAGTGCATTACTATTGACAACGCACTAATTGACTTTAAACACTTTGATATGCAACATTGGTTTTTATATAAAAAAAAAATTACCAAAACGTACTGGTATGCACCCGTCAAAGATGCACTGTTGTGTTTCGTATATAATCGTACCAAATTAAGTTTAAACATTTGGTTATAAAATATATTTTTATTATTTTAAAAAAAATCAAAAACTAAGTGGTGCATTTAATTGTCAAAACAAGCATTGGTGTGCCTCAATAAATGGTGCACTAGATTTTAAAAAAAATCAAAAACTAAGTGGTGCATTTAATTGTCAAAACAAGCATTGGTGTGCCTCAATAAATGGTGCACTAGTTGGCAAATTTTTTTATAATCTAATGGTGTGCTAAGAACATTTAAACACGTTGGTGCATCTTACTATTATATATAGGGTAAAATTTAAAAAAAAAATATCAAATCATAATTTCTTTTTTACATTTCATTTAGTACTTCTAATTATACAAGCACCAATGATTATTATCATTGTATGACCACAACGTTGTTGGTGCTACCATGTTTTCGGATTCCTCAATTCCTTCGCTTCATTGGTGGATTTGGTCTATTTTTCAACTTTCCAAAATGGTTCGATATTTTCTTTTTTCATCTATGTGGCAGCCATGCCTCCTTGATAGGGAAGAAACTAAGTAAATTGTTTGTTACCTCCTCATTTACATTTTTAGCGGATTCAATTTTAAATTTTGGCTTAAAATTGTCATTTGTTTTCATTTAAAAAAAAAAAGTGCAATGTACTCAACTTGTTCAATTCACGCCGAAATATGTGGTGCATTCTACAAATTTACAGGATGCACCATTAGTAGAGCGTTGATTGACGTCGAACGCACAGGTCAAACAGAAAAATAAATATATATATATATGACATTTGTTCAATGTTATTTATAATATTATAGGGCACCATACTCAGTGCTTCTTGATATTATAAACACGTCATTAAGAGTTTTTTATATTAAAATATTCTAGGCCTATTGGTACACTAGGAAATGTATAGAGGCATCATTAGTGGTGCCTCCGTACACACCAAGTGTTGAGGAATAGGGTGGAACACGACATGAAATAGAAAATATAGTACTGCATATAATCGAAGAGGAACAAAAAGTTTTGAAGATAGAGGTGGTGCATAAAGACATTGTTATATCACTTAAGAAAAGTGCATTATGATCATAACATCACAGTGCATATTGGATCATGATCGCTTGATCGCCATGATGATAATGACCCAAGGGGTTTTCTATTTATAGCCTCAATATCTAACCAACTTCCATAAAATCTGGAAGATCTTATCCACATGTAATCATCAGTTGGTAAGGTTGACTTCGCTAAATCAATGTTGTCGAGTTGACTCGTCAAGGATTCTCAATCTGACTGCATAGGCATCCAACTCATTTTCAATTGTTGTTCTAGTCTATCCACATCCAACTATCCTCGACTGTTCATTCGCCAGCCATGTTGACTACTCAATCGATTGGTGTAGTGTGTTGGTTGATCACTTGACCTACTGTATCCAGGTGTAGGTCAACCTCTTAACCGACTAAACCTAGTATATGTGTGATGAACCATCAATGCTTTATGTTCCAACACCCCCCCCTATCAGCACACATCTTTGGAGATTTAGGAGGTGAAATTACGTCATTATGACACCCCATAATTGCAGCTTCTTGAAGCCCAAGAATCATGTGGGATTGATAACTTTGGCTTCAACTAAAGGTTTGGTGAAGATGTTAACAACCTGATCATATATTCTACAATATCCAAGAGAGATAATGTTCTCATTAACCAACTATCTCAAATAGTGAGCATGGAGCTCAACATGCTTCATCTTACTATGGGCAATAGGATTGTCATCAACCTGTATAGCACTCTAGTTATCACAGTAGATTGTAGTCAAGGTATGAATAGGAAGGTCAAGTTCTCCCAAAATTTGGCAACTCCATATTGCTTTAATACCTACTTGAACAGTGCCATGATATTTTTCTTTCGTAGCCAACAAAGAAACTAAATTTTGTTTCTTGCACGACCACACCAATGATCCAGTGTTGTAGAGAAACACATAGCCAAAATTGGACTTTCAATTATCATCGTTTCCAACCCATTCGGTGTTGGAGAAGTTGAAAAACTTATATAAACTTTGACAATACTTGATACCAAAATGAGTGGTACCCTTGAGATAGTGGACAATTCATTTGAATTATTTCCAGTGGCATTCTTTAGGGCCCTGCATAAACCGAGAAACCACATTAACAGCAAAGGAAATGGAAGTTCAACTATGATTAAGATAAATAATATTGTCGACCAGTTGTCGATAAAGTGTAGCATCAATTGCAGGTGTTTGACACATTTTGGTAAGATTTCTTCCAAACTGAAAGGGAGTAGCACAAGGCTTGTAATCAACCATTTTAAAATGAATCAATAGATCCATCACATATTTAGAATGAGAAATGAAAAAACCATCACATAGTGGTAAAACTTGAAGACCCAAAAAATAATGCAGAGTACCAAGATATTTCATGTCAAAGGAGTCAGCAAGTTGTTTCTTCAATCTAAGGATGAGATAGTTATTATTTCTAGTAATGAGTAAGTCACCTACATAAACAACAACAATCAAGGTGTCTCCATTAGTATGGAGTAAATACAAGTTGTGATCACATTAACAACATTTGAAACCAAGTTGAAGAAAGAAATTGTTGATCTTAGCATACCAAGTGTTGGAAATAGTGTCATTGATGTCAACAGTCGATGTCTTTGATGTGATGATAAGTTGGTATGACGAATTGCCATTAATATCAATAGTATAACAGATAGCATATAATTATTGATGTCAAAAAGTTGGACGATATGCAGAGATAAAATCTCAGGAGGGTTAGCAAATGAATATCAAAGCTCAGAAGAGATGGCGTGATGAATCTCAGAAGAATCATTGGGGGATTAGTCAACAATCAGATCAATTCAAGACCGTTAATGCGCAATCATCGGATCAACGGCAGGGATGAATTGCGGAGAGCGAAAGAATAATTAAACGACTCGTTGGTTACAATCCCGCAATCGGTCTAGATCGTCAAATCTCATAAACTCAAATATCGACAACTATGGTTGATCCAACAAACGATCAGATTAAGTTGGATTAAGTCGTGGCCATCGGATGCACAATCACCAAATCTACGGTTGGATTAATTATGTAGCTCATTATAATTATCAAGATTCTGACGGGGGGCCCTTTAAATTTTGTAAAAAAATTAGAGGGAGTTGTTGGGGCCCAACATAACAGCATCCTACGAGTCTGGTTTAAGCTCTTTTCCGACTCTCTCCAAAAGTGAAACTATTGTCGAGTGAACTTGTCTCTTTCACACTCGTAAATTGGATTTGAAAGGACGTCTATTTGGTGTAAGTTTAACCCTTTTTCAAACCAAACAGACTAAATTTATGAAAATGGACATTCTTTGGTGTTAAGTTGTAATTGCATCTCATTCTCTTTCTTGCAGTATTGAGCCTATTGATGGTTCTCTCTTTCGCATTATAAGCCTATCACCTCCGCGGTTTGCATCATCAGCTAAGCATATCCTTTGGAGCTTGACACCTTATACCACAAGAGGAAACATTCCCCTGAGTTTCCATATCCTACATGCACCTCCTCGCATTGAGCTAGGTATGTTCCAATTTTGGAACTAGTTGCTTACTCGCGACACTTGTTTCCTCCTTTGTATCATAGAATTCATTTGACTATGAAAAAACAAAAAAGATGGGCGGGAAAAGAATATTATCTTATGTTGGCAGCAGTCGTGTCGCCTTTGAACAGAGCACAAAATTTTGAGTCCACTTGTCATCAAAAATTTTGGTTTAGCATGAGCTTAGGAAGCAGATCTCATTACTTAGAGTTTACTCCCCCAACTGGTTACTCTTCCAGTTCGTATGGAGAGTTTGATTGGTACCTCCTGCATCACAAAGTTTCATCAGTAAGTCTATTCTTACATAGTCATCCATATGTCTCTTGCTCTTGTTCAAAGGATTTCTATCAGCCTGTGTCAGCCATTTCTCAGAACTCTTGACTTTGCATGTCGTCCATACCTTTAGTGTGTCTCATATTTACATGAAGTTGTATTCCGATCATGCACCCTGGTCCTACTTTCCTTATGAGTAGGTAACCTTGAACCCAGCAGTCAACTTCTCCTCATTGGTCACTGACTGGGGGGTTTCCCTTATGTTTGACGGCAAGAAATCTATTCACACATTGGGATTTGTGCAATGTCTTGGATGCCATTATCCTTATTGGTGGTTTCCTCGCCTTTTTCGGCAGTTTTCCTCATTGGCTACTATTCAGAGGGTCTTTTTCGTGCACTACTTGCATCGGGTGCATGCGAAAGATGCACATGGTCATTGGTTCGTGAACATCTTCTTCGTTCGAGTTCCTCCAAATCATCAAGCTCGTGCTTTGTACCTCGTGATGAATGATGAGAGATGCCTTAATTCTCTCCTTTCAGCAAGTCTCCTTCCATCGACTTCAACCCATCTATTCTGGAAACGATACCAAGAGTCCTATGAGTACCTAGAGGCTTGCAGTCATCAGTGGCAGGTTCTCTCGCCATCGACAGTAGGGAATACATCAATGTCTCATGATCGATGGATTCTTAAAGTGTTCGACCTCAACTCTATTATCCGCACTTGTAAGAATGCACTCGATGCCTTAATACCTACTTTCATTATCGGTAGGTTGTCTCGCGTTTGTTAACGGTATACCTTAATGACCAGTAATCAAACGAAGTCTCATTATGTTTGACCTCATCTCCTTTATTCACATAATGTAGACTTGCACCTTTGGTGGATCGTGTAGAAGACTTGAAGACATCAGTTCATATTCGCATCTTTCTTAAGTTGTTGCTATCTTTCATTGGACCGGTACCTATATGATTTCAGTGATCATGGGAGATCATATTGTACTCCATTGTATACAGGTATCTTCAGATTGATTTTGAGACTAGTTTTCACTGGGCCTTGTTCGTGACTATGACATCCTATGGCATGTATCTACTCTTGTATTGATTATTCATGGCCATGGACAGTTGTTTGGTATATTTCCACATGGATCTGCAATGTAATTCAAATTGGCAGCCATGTGCACTAAGTTTGTATGGATTGTAATATTCTTATGAGCAACTAGTTCGTCCAGTTGGGTCTCCATTACTCTACTTCTGGGAATTATAATATTATATGTCCATAGCAGATACTCCTCTGATCTCACACATTAGAGGGCACATTTTATAGCAAGATTTGTCTCACCATATGTAAGCTTGCTCAGAGGGCCTTTTTCCATTTCCCTATGCATACTTGAAGCCCCTTTTTGCAATTCCCGGAGCTAAAAATTGTATTTTTCCATAGATATGCTCCCTCATAGCTATATCACATGTGTATACACAGGTTGCACCATTACAACCTGCGTACATCAGTATTTGTGCCCAAAACTAAAAAATGGTGTCGTGTTTCCATGTCACGTCACGAGATCCATGATCCCTGACCTTCCATATACTGAAAACATTTCGACTCGGCCATTCAGTTCCATTTGAAGGCTATAAATGGGCCATATCCAAGATTTGGAAAAGAGGAGAAGAATTCAACTTTGAGAGCAAAGTTACTCTGGAGAAATTATTCACTTCATATTGAGTCTGCATCCCTTTGTTCGTTTAAGTCTGAACACATTGTTCAGCCCCCAAGCTCTTCCCTATTTGATGGAGAACCTCATTGTCTCTCTCATATGAGTTTGCCTTTGGTGGAGGATTGTCATTGTCTCTATGAGTTTGCCTTTGGTGGAGGATTGAAGTGGTGGAGGCCCAAATTGAAGGAACTTAGTTTCTCGGTTCGAATAAAGTCGTATTAATTTTGAATGTGCTGACACGGAAGTTTGATATTCATACACTTCTGTTGATTACATTTTAATAGAAATAGTCTTTTCTCATCCAATTAATGTCTTGCAAATATTTGAATCGTTATTCCATGGGCATATTTGTTATGAATATTGATTTATTATGCTATTGAATGTGCTAACTTTATATATTATCACCATATGCTTGTGTATCTTGGTTGTTGAGGACAAGTTGCAGGTGTATTTCTTTGAGTCAAGTTCTCAACGGTGGACTTCATCGAACATCTGGACGAGGTAGGCTCTTTATCTTGTCTTTTTAGCATATTTGTTTATATAGCATACCTGAGATTAGAGTTGATTTATGCATTCATTTCCATCTGTTGTGGTTTACCCCATGCCATAGAGTGATTTTCCTCGTAACAAATATCAACATATATGTCCCTATGAAGGTTCTCATAACCAATATTTATACATTGCAAACAAGGTCGTATAGATCCCAATCTCACAAATTCTATAAATTGTTTTACATATGAAATAACACATGTGTGTATTCAATATCGGATCTAACATTTCATGGGTTCATAGAATAAGCTTTATCATCCACGTAAATGGAGAAATTCATGACTTGTTGCATGAATTTATCTCAAGCGATCTCGTTAATATCTCATGTTGATTTGGTGTGAATTCAGATCATGTGGTTTGCCATTTGTTTATGCTTTGATTGTAGCTTTGACTCGTCTTCCACGCTGACCCAGAGGACTCTTGGCCTGAGTTAATAGGTGGATGAGATTCAGGTACTGATTTGGCATCTTCTACAAGTCATGATCTCAACCTAGAGTGTGCACAACCATGTGGAACAATGATTCTACTACAAAAACAGTTAGTGGCTAGAAAAATATATTTGAGTTGCTACAGAATCAGAAATTTTGTAGAGACTCATTAAAAGTAATAACTAGTTAAACCAAATTGCATAAGGAAGAATAGAAATGTGCTTAGAATAAACAATTTACCTTTAATATTCTTCAATACACAAATTATGTAGTTGAGCAAGATAATCATGGCAAAAAAGGGTAAAATGGGGTGTAAGTTGGTTCATAAGTATAGGTTTTGGAGGGAAGTGTTTCGTAGAAAAGTGACAAAAAGAGTATGATTTGAGGACTCAACATGCTCCATCGCGTCATTCCTTAAGCACCTCAAAGTAAAATCATGACAAGCCTTAGTCATTTGAAGAGCATGGTCCCCTTGAATGTGCATATAATGGACTATCTCATCTCTTAGATAATAGGAACACAACTAAAGTGACACACTTGCCAAATGGTCAATCCTACAACGAACATCACATGTCGAGCATGAACACAATCAAAGTCACATCTATCAATCATGATCTCTATTTAAAGAGCATGGAGGATCATTTTCTAATGATCGATTGTGAGAAACTTGAAGAAATACAACAGCATAATAATGGAGCAAATAATCCAATAACAATGAACACTCAACTCAACCTTTCTTATTACCAAAGCATGAATTTATATAATGAGAGAAGACGTTACGAAAAATCATCTTCTCCTACAATCTCTCAACAATCTCTCCATAAATCTCGCAAATACATTTCCTAACCTTAATTATGCTTTCGAGACATAACAAATAACAATAATACTAAAAACAATTACATCTAGAATATGATAAATGAATCATTATTCCAACATTTCTCCCCCATAATGATCATTTGGAAATATTCCAAGATCATCTTTGAATTTGCAGAACTTTTCCTTTGATAGTGCTTTGGTGAAAATAGCAGCTACTTGTTCATATCTTTTGCAATAACTGATCTCGACCACACCTTGTTGAACTAAATCTCGAACAAAATGATATTTAATATCAATATGCTTGGTCTTCTTATGAAAAATTAGATTTTTGGTCATCTGAATAGCACTTGATTATCACATATCCACTGAACAGGTTGTTCATGTTTCTCATGAAGATCCTCCAAAATTCTTCTTAACCAAAATGCTTCACATGTTGTTGTTTCTACTGCTTTATACTCTGCTTCTGTTGTGGAGAGAGAAAATGTAGGTTTCTTTTCGTGCTCCAAGCAACTATTGTTGAACCCATGCTGAATGAATATCCTAAAGTTGATTTTTTATCATCCATGCAACCTGCCCAATCTGAATCTATATAACCAATAAGCCTAAAATCTTATGTAGATCTGTATATCAAACCATAACCAATTTTACCATGTAGATATCTCAAAATCCTCTTAGTTGTTTTCCAATGTACTTCCTTGGGGTTTGACATGAATCTAGATACCATACTGACTGCAAAAGATATATTTGGTCGAGTTGTAGTTAAGTAGATCAAACTTCCAACCAATTGACGATACAAAGTAATATCAACTTATTTGGATTCATCATGTCCGTATAACTTCAACCCAACTTCAAAAGGAGTTGTTGCTAGCTTGCAAATCATCATTCTGAACTTCTTCAGAATATCCAAAGTATACTTGCCTTGTGACATCAAAATACCATCTTCTTTCTGCAAAACTTCAATTCCCAAGAAATATGTAACTCTCCAAGATCTGTCATCTCAAACTCAACAATGATGTGTGACTTAAACTTTTGAAATAAGTCAACATTGTTCCCTGTGTAGATCAAATCATCAACATAAAGTGCAACAATCATAATATCTTGACCTGACTGAAGAATATAAAGATTGGGCTCAGATAAACTTTTGATTAAGCCATGATCCTAGAAGTATTTATCAATTCTTGAATACCAAGCCCCCGATGCCTTTTTAAGACCATATAAAGCCTTCTTCAACCTGTAAAATTTATCTTCTTTACCTGGAACTTCAAAACCTTCAGGCTGCTCCACATGAATTTCTTCATCCACATAACCATTCAAGAAAGATGACTTAACATCCATTTGAAAAAATGTCCATTTATACTAAGCAGCTAATGCAAGAACCATCCTGATTGTATCCATCTTGGCCACCGGGGAAAATGTCTCAGTACAGTCAATGCCTTCTCTCTGTGCATAACCTTTTGCAACTAAACGAGCCTTATACTTATCGATTGTGCCATCTGAATTATACTTAGTTTTATAAACCCATTTAGTACCAATCACCTCTTTACCTTCTGGTAATTTCACCAAATCCTATGTATCATTTCTCACCAAAGCATTCAACTTTGCTTCCATAATTCATTCCATTATTTATTTCGTGATGCTTCTACATAAGTTTATGGTTCATCCATCTTCATTACCTATGTCATAAGTGCATAATTCACAAGATTACTTTGGGATCTAGTAATCCTTCTTTCAAAATTTCTATCTAACATATTATTTTTTGAATGACTTCTTTCAAACCACTTAGGTTTCTTCTTAAATTCATCTTCCTTTACTGACTTGGAATGTGATTCACCATCAATAGTAACTGTATCTTATTTTAATTTCAACTGTACAAGTTATGACTGATAAATTCCTTGCTCATCAAATACAACATCTTTGCTTATTATTACTTTCTTTGCTTGAGGATCAAACAACATGTAACTTCTTGTTTCAATATTGTAACCAATGAAAATACACTTCACACATTTATCATCCAATTTGCTTCTTGTTTCCTTCGGAACATGTGCATATTCAATACAACCAAAAACTTTCATATGTGCAACACCTGGTTTATGTCCTGACCATGCTTCTTCGAGAGTCAAATTCAACACTGCCTTTGTAGTACATCTATTAAGAATGTATATTGATGTGTGTATTTCTTCAGCCCAAAACTCATTACCAAGTGACTTAGCCTTTAACATGCTCCTAAAAATCTCAACTATGGTTCTGTTTTTCCTCCCCTACACTCCATTCTATTGAGGAGAGTATGAATTGGTAAACTCTTGCTTTATACCATTCTTCCTGCAATAATTCAAGAATTCATTTGACATGTATTCTCCCCCATTATCTGTTCTTAGGGTGAGAATCTTGAAACCACTTTGCTTTTCAACCAATGCCTTGAACTCAAGAAAATGAGAAAACACTTCAGATTTCTCCTGCAAAAAATACACCCAAGTCTTCCTTGAAAAATCATCAATGAAAGTGAGAAAATAACTAGCCTTTCCAAAAGACATTGTCTCCATTGGACCACGCAAATATGAATGCACCAACGCTAGATGTTCACTACCCTTCCAAGTTTTATTTGAGAAACTTTCCCTATGTTGTTTCCCAAAAATACATCCTTCACACACTTCATCATCATTCTTGATATAAGGAAGACCATTCACCATATTCTTCTTTCGAAGAAACACCAAACTCTGAAAATTCAAATGTCCCATTCTTAAATGCCAAATCTTGTTGTTCATCTCTTCTGTTGCATTCAAAATTTTTGAATTACTGGAATCAAAAGAAAGCTTGAAAATTCTATCTTCAGTCATTTATCCTTTTGCCACAACTTCATTATGATTCAACTTATCCATGATTAAACATTCATTGTTATCAAACACTAACTTATAGTTCTGCTCCATCATCTATCCTACAGAAAGTGCGCTCTTCTTAAATGTTGGTGTCAACAATGTGTCATCAATAAACTTCTTCTTTCCATGCAATGCTGGGATTGCAACTGTGCCTTTCCCTTCAACTTTTGAAACTCTATTATCACCAAATACAACTTTACTAGAATAGTTGTCATTAATTCTAGTAAACAACTCATCTTGAGATGTCCTCTGAGTTGAACATCCTGAATCAGTATACCATGCTTCACTTTCTTCATTATGTGCCATGAAACTTGATATGAATAACCTCTCATTCATGGTTTCCTCTACAACTGTATTAGCACCTTTGTTTTCCATATCTCTCATTTTTGCACAACAATTTCTTTCAAGATGACCATATTTATGACAATAATGACACTATGGGCCTTGTCGATCTTGAGATCTTTCTCTTCCTCTTCCCCTTCCACAAAAACTGTCTCTGCTTCGTCCTCTGAATTGACTTGAACTTCCTCTAAACTAACTTGGGCTTCTTCCTCTTCCTTTAAATGCATTTCCTTGATAATTATGTGATTGTTGTGGATTTTTATTATGACTCTGGTTTTGATATTGACTTCTACATCTTCCTCTTCCTATATGCCTTGTAGAAAAATCATGTTCCACCTCTCCAGTTGGTTGATTTTCTTCAACAGTAAGCAAAAATCCACTTAAATCATCAATCTTCATTTTATTTAAATATTTGGAAACCATAATACTAGTGCTGACCATCTGAAACCTGGGCAAAACATTTCTTAAAATCTTCTCAATTAGTCTCCTTTCTAGAACATCTTCACCTAAGGACCTCATCTGATTAACAATATCTTGCATCTTTGTGATGTAATAATGAATAGATTATTACTTTGCATGTTGGCATTTTCAAAATTTATCCTTGGTGTTTTCATTTTAGCTACAACCACGCCTTCATATGTATTCTTTAAAATATCCCAAGCTTGCTTAGATGATTATGCAGCATTAATTCTTGTAAATATAGTTTATTCAACTGCGCTCCCTATAAGTGAAAGTGATTCATTATCTTTCTTAATAATTTCCTTTAAATCTTTCTTGTCATTATCACTTAATGTTTTGAATTCATCAGCATAAGGCATAGTATATCCATCAATTACAAGCTCCCATAAATCTTTAGTGATGAATATAGGTTGCATGTGTTTGCTCCAATAGAAATAATTTATGCCAACAAGTTTAGGCAACACAATATTTCTTGTCGCCATGAAGAATAAATAAGAATGAGAGAGGAATAATACTCAAGATCAAAATAAAGTGTTCCACTTCGCCCGGGACAAGAACCAATGTCCCAAAAAAAATTGGGACTCAACCACCACCAAAAAATAATTATTCTATTAATGTTTGAGTACAATGAAGAGCTAAAAGCTCAATTCTTTCAAAGGATTACAATCAACACTTCTTATATCTCCCTTCGCTAACAAATATTACATTTATTCTCTCATAAAAATAGAGCACTAATTCTCTCTCATTACTAAATCTCTCTGATATACAACCATCCACCTATTATCTCTTTGTTGGCCACCAAATGAATAAAAAATTACAACCCTTTCCTTTTACACTTTGAATATAATAATAATCAAAGATTATGTTCTTCAAGTAATTGAATAAATGAAGGCCTGTCAAAGAAAATGAATGATCGACCATACAAACACGAGAGATCCTACAATTACACCAATTATGCACTCGATTTCCAAATGGATTTATCAACTATTACAACAAGCCAACATGTATCATCGTCCTGCCAAATTAAAAGATATTTTATTCAATTTAAAAAAAAACTTATAATTTCAGCACATGTCATAATCGAGCACTGGTAAGACTTCATACTCACGCATAGATGGTTTTATGCACTAGACACCAGATCACTCCAGATCCCACCAGATCTCTCCAGTTCGCACTTAATCGCTCGACGCACCAGATAGCCACCAAATCGCTCAGTCCACATGATAAAGCCAGCAATCCACACTCCAACGCAACACATGAATACCAAACTACTCAAACAACAATTCACCAAACACTGCAAGCTCGCCCACAGAGAATTGTGAATTTGTCCAATGTAAAACAATATTAATACCTCGCAATTAAAAAAAACATTATGAACAAACTTCGCTCTGATACCAAATGAAGAAATACACCAGCATAATAATGGAGCAAATAATCCAATAACAATGAACACTCAACTCAACCTTTCTTATTAGCA
>SNQJ01S0112596.1:0-11823 GCA_010110895.2 Picea sitchensis
GGTTTTTTTGGAACTCTTTCTAGTCTTGGTTGTTTGCAGTCTATAGCTTAGGTTTCACCTTAGATTGGTTTTTTCTATGAAGTTTTCCTTGAATGGTTTTCTTTTTTCTGTTAAAGTAAGTGTCTGAGTCTTCAAGAGATCTTGGTTCTCAATACCACTAGTCTCTTCCTGGGATGGATTCCTTGGCCTTTTATTTATGTTAGAGTTTCAGAGATACACGCGACCTGTATAAGGCCAAAACACGTGCCCTGACTTTACACAGCTCGCGTGCAAACGCTTGCTATTGAACTGTCAGCAAGTGTGCTTGTGGAGAATTTTTTTGTTTAAGGTGAGGCAGTCATCCTTTCCTTTGACAAGAGTTATACCTCTCAGGTTTTTGGGTCTCTGTCATAGCAGTCAGTAACTTAGGCTTGATCACAGCAATAGCTTTCTTTTTCATCAAAAAATTTTCCTCAAATTTTTCTTTTTATAGGGTTTTTAGACAAGTGTGAGAGTCCAGTTTTAATTTGCTTGTGTGTTATTTTTAAAGTGACTCTTTGCGATCTGCACTTAGGCCAAAGGTTTTCTTGGTTTTTACTTGTTGATATTTTTCCTTTTTTCTTTGTGAGCATTCGAATAAAAAAAAATCTTTTATTTCTTTGTTTGGTTAAATAGTGTTGGTTTGCATTAGTAACCAAGGAAAAGTCTTTGCTTTCATAAGTTCTTGACGATTTACTTAGATCATAAGTAGCTCATAGTCGAGTGAAATCCTGCTTTGAGTTTTCTGTTTAAATATCTTAGAAAAATTTTAGTTTGAAAAGTTGTTTAAGATTTGAGTTAAGAAGAAGTTATTTTGTTTCCATCTTTCTGTTTATTTTTCTTTCGTCTTTCAAACATCACTAGTTTCACTTTCATAACCTTTGACTTAAGACAAACCATAAAAATTAACGCTAAATCTAAAATTCATTAGAATTTTTATGTATGTAGGGTCAACCAACTAGTTTAGGGTTAGGGCCTTGAATTAGGTTGGAGAGGAAACTCTTCAAGGCCATTAAATCAAACATTGGAGTCTAAGTTAGGGAGTGTCAAAGTCTAGTATCGTGAAAGTTATCAGGGACCCCCCTCTAACAAAGGGGCTAAACACGAGGTCCCGTGCAGAAAGGTAGCGGAGATAACCCCTCCAACGCTGGACCAATCGTAGTGGAGAACACATATAGAGGGCTTGTCTTGGGATTCCGTCGATTGCATTTGCCATGGAGCTTCGTGGGTCTTGAATCCATTCGAGGTCCTCAGTTGTCTTTCGAACCACTTGCCTTCAATACCCTTGACAAGTTTCAGGCTTGATACCCTGCTCATTGTGGTCTACCCGACTTTCGATTGTACCCACCTGGTGACTGTTCGCGTGCTGGCAACCTAGTTGCCTATATTTTTTAGAGACATACACAGGTGACTGCGGGGGTATACCGTGGTACCTAGGACAGACATTGGGTCACGCTTTGCATATTGTACCCGGAGGGTGCTTCCATGTTCGAGTTTCACTTGCATTGGTAAGTTTCTCTAGTGTTGGTTGTTGTAACTGTTCTTCCAACTAGTTTAGTGTTTGCTTGTTTTATCTTGGAGGGACCTTTTTAGTGTGTGTTGTTTTTTGAACGAATAGAAAGCCCTAGTGTGTCTTTGATATTCTCACACAGTGGAGGATCACGAGCTCCGCTGGTCACGAAGGCTTTTGGGCCTATCACTGGTTACACTGGAGCCACCTCTGCCACCACTAAGGCGAAAGCTAGATCAACAAGGGTCTTTTGAAGCGACCAGGTCACAAGAAACTGTACCTGAACAACATCTGGAGGAGACAACCATTTTAGACCTTGGAGTGAAATCTCTTGGTCCATCCGAGACTCCAACCACTGATCTTTCTTCACCCATCATTGTACCGATTCACCCTTACAAGTTCCAGACAGTGTCGCACGTAGCAATGGAAACAAATTCTACCACTTATTCTGGGAATTCTTCAATTCCCACTACGGTTGTCACCACAGGGAATTTTCCACCTCCTAAGCCACCGTCACCGGTCYGAGCCACCATGGTCTCGACTGCCTCTACCTCGAGCAATGGTCCAATCCCGTCTATGGCGGYGGCCACTGCCCCTTTCACATTGAGTGCGACAGACCCTCCGTTTTCATACGGGATGCCTAGCTCAGGTACAAGTCCTGTACTTTCCTACTCCACTTTACAGACTTTAGGTCTGGGGGCAGGGAGCTCTAACGCTCCTCTGCAAAGACACATGGGGGGGAATTCAACTCCTTTTAATGCTTTCCCTTACGGGGGAGGTCATATACCTCCTTCGTCCCCTTCTCTCGATGGCACCCACCAGCAATCCACTGGGCCACCCACACACCATAGTTTATTTGGAGCAGTGAGTCAAGGGCCACCTTCTCATAATTTGCCTGTAGGTTTGACACCGTTTTCTTTGTTTGGTGTGTTTGGTAACAACACTTTCTCGTCAGCTACTTTCCCGACTGGGGGAAACCCCGGTTACGAACAACCTATTCCTATGCAGGGTACTATTCCTGCACACGGGGAAAACCCAGGAACTTCTTTCGCATCGGGACCTTGGAATTCTTGGCAGGGATCAATTCCCTCATCAGGAATGTCGGTCTGGGGAAATTCTTTTCACAACCAATGGAACCCTGGACAGGGTGCTATGCCTATGCGCATGAGATCGGCATGGGGAAACCCTTCCCAAAGTCCTCCAAATGTAATGCACGCCCAACCATCTACGTCCTATTTTGGGAATCAACCGATGATGTCTCCTCACACGCAGAATATGTACGTTGGTCAGGGCCATGGTTTTTACCAGAACCCAGGCTAGCAGCTGAACTTTTCCTGGCAACCTGGTGCCAGTCAAACTCCAGGTCCCTTTTTCCATGGTTATCACCAACAACCCAAACTACCTTTCCTGGCAACCTTGCATTTTCCAGACTTGACAAGGTTGTTGAATGACCCTATCTGTCATGATCCACGTTGGCCCCCTATGCCGATGAAGTTGCCTTCAGACATACCAAAGTTAGAGGCCAATCCTAATGAATATCCAAGAGATCATGTGACTACTTTTCACCTTTGGTGCTCGTCTAATTCGTTAAAGGACGACTTCGTACAGTTGCGATTCTTTCAACATACTCTCATTGGGAGTGCCGTGAAATGGTACATTGATCTCGACCGCTCAAGATACTCTTCCTTCGGTGAATTGGCAATGGCTTTAACCATTTCCAATTACCTGTGCGATATGACGCTGGCACAAAATTGCTGGACAATTTTTCACAGACAAAATCAGACCATATCTTTGATCACATCCGAGAATGGAGACGCTGGAAGAGTTCAATTAAGGTGCCAGTCCCACTAGCATTCCTGCTTGAGTGGTTCCTTAAGTCTTTGGTCCCACAATTATCCAAAGACGTCGCGATGTCGAGAGTGTTTTCTGAAGAAGATGCCATCATGAGATCTCAACAACTTGAGCTAATCTACTCTCAGTCCGGTTTATTATATGAGATCTTGCCAGATGCGCCACGCTCAATACTTGATAAAACCAGATAGAGAGTTGGACCACATGCCGATGGTATTGTTGGTTCAACACACACAAAGCTTGCTGAGCAATTGACGAAGCAATTGCAACAATTGTCTATACAATACACAACGACCAGCCAAACTAATGTTTTGGCTGCTCCCCCTACCCAAACATCAGATGTACACACAGTGCAATCGACAAATCCAAAGGCCACCCAACAACCTAAAGGAAAGAAAAAACAACGAAATAAGGGTAAGGGGGATAAGAAACCCACTAATAATGTTGGCAGGGGCAACACTGAGAAATGAAAGGCGAGGTATCTATGCAACCTTTGCACAGAAGACCACCTGACCCACCAATGTCCTCGACTTGCAGAGGCCCAAAAGTTTGTGACACAACAACAACCTACTGTGTTAACCAATCCATTTCAACATGGGCAAAACCTAACCCAAGCCTCTACAAGCACGAAAGGGGGCAGTCAAGGACCCTCTCCGTCTTCGAATAATCCCACATCCGCGAATGTGTATATGATGAAGGGTGATGCTTTTATATTGACTAGAGTGCATGACTACAATAAACCAAGCACTTATGAGAAGGGAAAAGAAGCCAAACTCCCATCTCTTCCTCTCTAGAATGAGAAGACTTTGGGTGAAACAATGACACGCATCCCAAATGCAAGGGCTGCCTAGAACATTTCTGTGGTGGAGGATTTGTCTCAAACCCCTTGTGCGATGTCTGCTTTGGAGGTCCTCCAAAGATGCCCTTCCCAGAGGAAAGCTTTGCTAGCTTCTTTAGGATCTACCGAGACTTGTAATCCAGGTACAATCATGTTGGATACAGCCGACTTAAAACCTTGTTTGCCTTACCACATAGCATTTCAGATAGTAGTGGCTCACCCCACAAAAATTTTTACTCGGAACATTTTTCGTACGGTGGTTGATGAGGGCACCTCGACATGCGTTATGTCGCTGGCATGTTGGAAGGCCATTGGCCAGCCCATTTTGTCTCTGTCACCTACTCTTCTCACTGCTTTCGATGGTCATTCATTCCGACCACATGGTATCATTCCCTCTTTCCCCGTGCAGTTAGGAGGGAAGACCGTGTGCATCGAGGTATAAGTAGTCGACGCATCCCTCGACTACAATATTTTGTTAGGAAGGAGTTGGACTTATTCCATGCAAGCAGTGGTTGCTACAATTTTCCGGGTCTTGTTGTTTCCAGACAAGGACCGGATTGTGACCATTGATCAATTGTCTTTCTCCAGACCTGATTCTTCATTGGGGGTATCCACGGTCCCGATGATTGATAATCCCCAACTAGGCATAGTCAACGTAGGGGTTGGTTTGTGCCCATCTTTGATGGGTACCTTCGATTACCCGCCCCCTCAAGGAAATGTCAAGTTCATATCCGACCACCATAAGGTTGATATTTTCCAAGTTTCATCGTTTCACACAACTTACTACAACGATCCATGGATACGTCCTTCCCCATCAACCACGATGGAAGGGATAGGGCACCCTGACATGTCCATGCCCTTGTCCGCAGCCGAAGTAGCGTACTCTTTAGTCTAGCAAGCTTTGGCTGACATAGATCCAACTCCTGCACAAGAGTTAGATCCGCTTCTAGAGCCGATTTGGTCTCAAGTCTCTCTCGCTGATACCGATTCATTAGACTTAGTCTTTCCTTTCGACGAAGAAATAATTGAAGCAATGACTAGTCCGGACAAGCCCTAGGACGATCTCTATCACATATCATACTTCCTCCCAGAGTTAAGCAGAATCGAAGCCGAAGAATTCACCTTGATTATGACTGGAGATAGGTCTTGTCCTATTAATCCCTTAGCTACACATGAGGTTTATGTCGAGGGTAATATGGAAACTATCACTGAAACCATACCGATTAATATTTACAGAACCCCTGGTGTCGTGGAGAATGTTTTCATCAGAGCTCACTGTTCCCCCGGAGAGATTCAAATCTACACAGATCTATTTAAATAATTCCGCGACGTTTTTGCCTGGTCTTACGAGGAAATGCCAGGCATCAATCCAAAAATAGTCGAACATGAAATCACAACTTATCTGGATGCCAAGCCTGTTCGGCAGAAGCTTCATCCAGTTAATCCTAGGAAAGCAACAACCATTAAGGTTGAAGTTGAGAAATTGCTAAAAGCCGGTTTTATCTATCCTATCCATTTGACCCAATGGGTGTCAAATCCTGTGCCGGTCAATAAGAAATAGGGCACGATTCATGTATGTACAGACTTCCGTGATTTGAACAAGGCCTGTCCAAAAGATAATTTTCCCAGACCATTCATCGACCAGATAATTGATGAAGGTGCAGGTTGCGAGGCCTTTTCTTTCATGGACGGTTTTTCGGGATATAATCAAATACAAATCAAACCCGAAGACTAGCACAAAATGACATTCATTTGTCCATGGGGTACATTCGCGTATCGTAAGATGCCCTTTGGTCTCAAAAATGCTGGAGTGACCTTTCAGCGGGCCATGTATTTTTCATTCCATGTTATCAAGCATATAGTCGAGGCCTATTTAGATGATTTAGCATCTCGATCTCGCAAGAGAACAGATCATCCCACACACCTCTTCCTTATCTTTGAGTGATGTCGCTACTTCTGGATTCGCTTGAATCCAAACAAGTGCAGATTTTTCATAACATCAGGACTTTTGTTAGGTTTCATAGTGTCAACAACAGGGATCATGGTCGATCCTCTCAAGGTTGAGGCAATAGTTTAGTTGCCTCCCCCACGCACAATCCTTCAACTTCAGAGTCTACAGGGCAATGAAATTTTCTTAAGACATTTCATTGCCAAATATGCCGAGATCACAAAGGGCTTTATGCGCTTACTGAAGAAAGACATTCCTTTTCATTGGGACGATGCTACTCAACGCTCCTTCGACGCATTGAAACATGCCCTCACAACTGCCCCTCTGCTTCGACCACCCAACTATAACAAAGATTTATTATTATACTTGGCTACCGTAGAGTCCACTATCAGCATGGTCTTAGTTTAGGAAGATGATTTTCTCTTAGAATATGTGATCTATTACCTGAGCCGAGGCCTAGTCGGACCGAAACTTAATTATTCTCATATCGAAAAACTTGTGTTGGCAGCAGTCCATGCTGTTCAACGGTTCCGTCATTATGTTCTGTTTTGCAAGACCACCATCTTTTCCATTGTGAATCTGTTTCAATACGTGTTGACACGACGGGTAATAGGCGAAAAGATCAGTGTATGGATAGTTGTCCTCTAGGAATTCGACTTAGATTTTGTTTCAGCGAAATCCAAAAAGTCACTGGTCTTCGCAAAACTTTTTTCAAAAATTCCAATTGAGTCAGGTGATGTTATGCCCAAAGAGTTGCCTATCAGAGGAGATATGTTCTTGATTTCATCTTTGAATCCATGGTACAGAGATATACTTATCTATCTCCAGACTTTGAAGTGCCCCACCTCTGCTTCTCGTGATGAGCGTCGTCGTATACGCCATTAGGCCAAGAATTATCTCATACTCAACAATACGTTGTATCGAAGAGGTGTAGACTGCATCCTGCACCGATGTCTCACTCACGAAGAAACAATTATCGTGCTTAACGATGGCCATACCAGAGCATGTGGTGGTCATTTTTCTAGGTTGGAAACAACCCAAAAGATTTTACGAGCAAGTTACTTCTGGACGACACTAATCAAAGATTGTATCGAATCGGTCAAGAAGTGCCACCAGTGTCAGATCTTCTCTCGGAAGATGAGGGCACATTCTGCTCCCATGTTTCCTATCATCAAAGTTGGTCCCTTCACCAAGTGGGGGATTGATTACACTACATGCAACCCTCTTTTAGCAAGGGGGCACCATTATATCATTGTAGCCATATACTACTTCATGAAGTGGGTCGAAGTTATGCCAACGTTTAAAGATGATGGAGAGACTACACCTCTCTTTTTATTCAACCAGATAATAGCAAGGTTTGGCATCCTGAGAGAGATTGTCACTGACCATGACAATCACTTTCAGAACCAGATGATGACCGAATTAATGTCAAAGATTGGATTGCAGCAAGAACATTCGTCACCCTACTATCCCCAAGAAAATGGTTAGGTGGAAGCTGTAAATAAATATCTTAAGACCATCCTACAACAAATGATCAACTTGGCCAAGTCAAATTGGCATTTGATGTTATACTCGACATTATGGGCTTATCGAACGTCTATTAATACTGCAACCGGTTTCTCACCTTTTCAACTCGTTTACGGGCTGGAAGCAGTCTTGCCTATCGAATGTCAGATCCCGTCCCGAAAATTGGCAATACAGTTATTGCCAGACACTTCTCCACTTGAAGAACGATTATTATACCTTGAGCGACTCAATGAGTAGCTTCGTGATGCAGCCCTAGCCATTGAGGCTCACAAACATAAATTCAAGTGTCAGTATGATCGGTTCGTTCATCCTCGGATTTTCTCTGAAGACGACCTTGTCCTGGTCTATGACCAAGATAAGGACCCCCTCGGGGCAGGAAAATTCAAACCCATGTGGTTCGAACCTTTCAACATAAAAGAGGTTCTAAAAAAGGGCACTTATCGTCTGGTCGACTTTGAGGGAAATGCTTTGGTGGAGCCTAGAAATGGGCTCTACCTCAAGAAGTATTACTCATAGGTAGGTCACCTCGGGTAACTTTTTGTAACATATGTATAGTCTTTGTACTATTACTTTCTAGTTTCTTTTAGTATTATGGACGTGTCATTTTTGATGTTATCTTTTGTCACTATGGCAGATGTCAAGTGAATCAGAGGTGTTCATTGGGTATGTAGACGGTGCTAGCTGACACACTCGGAGGCTTGCCTCCGCAACTTTGGTAATTTTTACACCTCGAGGCCAGTTGTTATCTTCCAGAGGTATATGCTTAGGCGACACCACAAACAATGTCGTCGAGTACAGTGCAGTTATTGAGTTGCTTCGTGATGCTCTGTCATTTGGTATCTCTCATCTCTGGGTCTATTTAGACGCTTAGCTGGTTGTGTCTCATTTAAATAGAGTCTACCGTGTTCATGATCCAACTTTACACCGACGATTCCTTAGGGTACGTCTCTTAGAACAAAGCTTTGATTATATTACATATTTTCATGTTCCTAGGAGAATAAACCAAGTTACAAATACTCTAGCTAATCAAATTTTAGACTGGCATCTCACACACATATAAAAAGACATACACATAAACATGTAAATACATTTTTAAAGTCAAATATGATCCATAAGACACAAAAAGACATAAAAAGACATAAAAATCCATATATAATATCATAAGCACCATAGTACATAGGTGGATGCAAGCGCCTAAAAAATATGACCAGTAACGAGTCATGGGGCTTATGCCCTCAAAACATATATACAAGTAGTGCTCTCGGTATGTGAAAAGTCTAGACTAACTAAGGTCAGGGCTTGTGGGCCCTGTTGTAATGATCAACAACATTTGCCAAATGCCGAAACAGTCAGACCCACGTCCTTGGTGCCCCCACTACATGAGGCTGCATAGATGGTGGCATATCCTCAATCTCTGCCATAGGGACTATGCGGGTGAGCGAAGTAAATTTTCGCTCAACTCGTCTCAAAACCCTCTCAGCCTCATTGGCTGGAAGCTCTCATGCTATTGTTGGTCCCCATACGACGACAGGTGAGGCCCTTGGCCGAGGACGATTCCCGTTCCTCGCATAATCCATAGGTCGCACTGGTCCCACATCTGCACATAATAGACACATATCTGTCAGATACTCTGGTATAAAAAAAATTAATATATATAAAAAACAACATAAAAATTACATATGTTTCACAAAAAAAAAAAAAACGATACAAACTTACCCATCTCTCCTCACTCCTCGCCAGGAGGTACCGGTATCCCAGGGTCTCTCGAGAAATCAATCCTAGCATAAGGGTAATCCTCTATGACTAGAATCTGTCGTGACAACCAAGCAAAGAAGTCATCATCAAAGGACTCATTGGTCCTTCCACCACCCTATTGTGGCAGTAACACTACCCATCTGCAAATCGCAGGACGAGATGCCTGATGTCCTTGTACCACCACTCGAGGAATGAAACTAGGAACTCTTTCAAAGAAGAAAGAGCATAGAATCATCTCGAACCCGAAGTTCCTCTGTGTCCGCAACCGACAATCTGTCAGCTGCCTCTTCATACAATCTAGCAGTGTAGTGCTCCAGTGAAATATCTGTGCATTTAAGCATTGGACTGCACAGTTCATCTGTGCACGGGACACCTGATGTAGAGCCATAGAACTAGTCATCTTCCCAATAAGAAACACAATCGCTTGCAGTGATAAATTGGTGATCTTGCTTATTGGCACTTGAGAGCTTGATCGGTCTGTACCAGCCTCACAATAAAGTCCTATCAACTTCGATATGTTATGAGGCCCCGAAGGAAATGTTCGGAAATTGACTGGTTCCCCTCTCCTGGAGAGTCCAGTCAAAAAGTATATATCCTCTGTAGTAGGCACTGGTGACTGCCCCTCTAACATAAAGGCCTCTACGTCGGGATGCTAATAATCAACCAAGGCATTCAGTAGCCTAGGTTGTGCTCACATAAAAGGACATAGGAAGAATTTTAGCAGCCCACATTGCATTAAGGAAGCAACAACATTGGGGTCTTTCCCGACCAACGCACCAATATCCTCATGCTCTCTTTCCCTCCAGTGAACATACATCCTGCAAAAAACCAAGTTCAGGAGGGTTAACCCTTTCTTTTTAATTTTTTTTCCATTAAATAAAGGGTCCACGTGGGCTGTAATGATGACAGTCACGTGTACACGCATGCAGTTTTTCCTCTGCCCGAGTGTACATGCGGCCTGTCATAAGACAACCCATGTGGACCTAGGGCCGACCTTTTTAGGGTCGACGCCCCCCCAAAACTTGAAACTTAAAAGCATAAATAAAGATTTAAATTGCAAGAGGAGAGAGTTTATACTTACTTGGTCCAAGCAAATGGTTGTTTCGTCCACGGAAGCTCCCGTAATCAATTCTTTTCACAAAGGGGCAGTTTTGGCTTTTAGTCAATTTCTGAATTAACAATGGTGATAATGAGCTGCCAGCTTCTATTTATAGAGTTTTTTGGCCCTTTTTTGTCAATTTTCAGACCCTTTTGTCATTTTTTCTAAAATGAAAATCATTTAAGATGGTTTGAGAGTTTTCTTTGGATGATCAAGGGAGGTATTCCTTTGGGTATTTGGAATTTTTTTGAGATTTGGGTGTTTGGACGGTCCTTTGGTATAAAGTCATATTTTCCCAGCTCATTGCATTTAAGTCAGGATTCCACCCCCACTTTCTGCATCTCATTGTCTTTTTCACTTTGCCATAGGATCGATCCCACCCAGTTGCGACACAAAACCCTCATTACTTCTTTAGAAGTGTCGTAATTTGGTGGTAGAGCATACCATAACATGGATGCCCTAGGTAGATCCTAGTTGCATGACAGTGTCCATGCTGTCACTAATGACTATAGGCTCGAGAGTCCTCCATAGTTTTTCCCTGATTATGAGTTTGAGCCTCATTTGCATGATTCCTTTTCACTCTTGACCTCACCCTTGGGACTCCCAAAAAACATAACGGGTCTTCTTTTAAGCCCTTTTCAGACCCTCTAAACACGAAAATATTGTCGAGTGATCTTGTGGCCTTTCACGCTCGTTAAAATGAAATTTGAAGTCAAGTCTATCTGGCGGTATTTTACCCCTTTTTCGGTCCGAACGGTCAACTGTACGAACAAAGGTATACGCTAGAGGCATCGGATCTCTAGAAGAGTACTTTCAGGTATAATTTTAACCCTTTTTCGGGCCTGAGGGACTAAATTTATGAAAAAGGAACCCCCACAGAGTCCATATTTAAGCTCTTTTCAGACCCCCTAAAATTGAAAAGATTACCGAGTGACCTTATTCTTTCACACTCGTAAAAATGGTCCAGAAGAACATTCCTGACGGAGTCCATAGTTAGCTTTTTTCAGATTCGTTAAAAAGGAAAAAATGGCCGAGTGATCCTTTCCTTATCACACTCATTAAAATGGTTTTGAATAGATGTCTTGTTGGTTCTATTTTACCCCTTTTTCGAACCGACTATACTACCTTTGAAAAATGTACCCCATTGGAGTCTCCTTTTACGTTTTTCAGACTCTCTAAATATGAAAAACCACCGATCTTAGCTTCTCTGGGCTCGTTAAAATTACATCGAAGGACGTTACCATTGTGTGTCTTATTAATCACATTTGCATACCCAC
>SNQJ01S0112596.1:11833-36124 GCA_010110895.2 Picea sitchensis
ACTATACCCGATTGAGCATTCCCTTTGTCCCAACCTTTATCCATCCTTGTGCAAAGAGAAGTATAGAGCAAAGCAGTTGGAAGACAGTGGAAGAAGAGTCTAGGACTAGGATCGAGGAGCAGTAGCCAACTTTATCATCGTAAGGTATCATTGTGAAGTTAATACAAGAATTTCTTTTCCCGTCCCACCATATGAGATTGTCATTATTAGAATATTGATTGTATGATTGATTAAATCTCTAACTCATTAGTTCATAGATCAAATGCATGTGGATTTATTTGTTTTTCTTTAGTGAATGTAGGTCAGTATTGGGAGGAGAGTTGCAGTCAAAGAACGACCAAGCGAGAAAAGGGATCGACATCAAACACGAAAAATAAGGTACGTCAACTTAATCTCTTGAGCCTTGTATTTACATATGAGTAATGGGGTTTAGGCATGGGATGATGGTAAAAAGTAATAATATTTAGGTCATTTCTGCATGCATGATAAAACCCTTAGTGCTAGTCCGTAGGATGGATTTCCCACCCACAACACCCCCGAGCTGGGACTAAACTCCACCCGGGTAAAGGGATTCCTAACCAGGCTATAGGCTCATAGACAACAGGAAATACTTTGTCACGATGCCCACTCAACTAACAACCTACATTCCCTCATTCCCCACATGCCTGTACCACCCCATGAAGTGTGCCCCTTCTCTTCTCAATAGTCCTTCGGTTGCCCCACTTCCTTTCTGGGCTTTAGCAACATTAGCGGTACGGGCGAAGTCACCGAGAGCCACAGCAACGCAATTTAGCACCTTCAGGAAATAAATTCTAGCGATTCTCTCACCCAAATAATTTCTCACGCGAGGGCTGACAACCCACTTCTTCAATATCCCACTTGAGGGCGACAACCCCACTTCTTCAATCACATACGCTAACTAGGTACACAGACACAAAATGGATATGGATCTTAGGTTAGAAGTACGGTGATAGGAATGTATGAAGGATAACTGAGTGAGTGAAATGGTCTTGGAATCATGGCTCCCTGATGGTAGGACAAAAAATGATGAAAAGAAAGATCCCCACAAAATGAACTAAGTCCCCAGCGATAAGTATGCATTTTTCCAACTTGACACTTGTCGTATTGGGAACTACTGGCCACTTGTCCCCAACTTTGAAACTTAGGATAAAATAATTATCCGTACTTTATGTTTTTAAGACATATTAATATAATATTATTTTGGATCAAGCTCCCTATCTTATCCCCTTAACCTTAACAGCCCTTCCTTTTCCCTAACAATTGGAGTTTAGTCCCCCATCTCTTTATTGTTAGTAATTGATTACGTGTGCAATGATGTATTTTATAATTAAATATGAGACATGTACAAAAAGAGGGCTCAGCGGCCTTTAACATCTAGGCTCTCTAGCTTAATCAAAACATAAGCATACTAGCTTATAATGGCGGCTCACCGACCTATAAGAGCATATCTCATATACACAAAGCTGCTTGGCCTCAACATCGCCAAAGATCTTTAGCGCGGTATCTTGGAGGATATTGCACACTTCCTCATTTTTAACTGCTTAGCGATTTACGTAGTATTGTGCTATGCCATGAAATGTGCATACAAAATTATATCAAAACAACTCACCAACTTAAAAGTACATTTTGTATTTACATTTTACAATTGGGTTAGGTAGGGATATTACAATCCCCTCGCCTTGTTATGCCTTTATCTCGGTGCATCATGTACCTATGTACAAATAAATTTCAAAATCCTAAAACATATGTGGGGTATTCTGCCTGCATTGCATCATCATGCTCCCAAAATGGCGTCCGGGGACCATGCAGTCCATTGGACCTTCCCCGCAAATATAACCGATTCGGTTGTTTGATTTTTAGGTCGAATGTACCATAGGATGCACTAAAAGCATATGCTTGCTCCACTTGAATCACATTCAATCAATAATATGATTAAAATCAAATATATATTTCTTTGCAGTATTACATGGAATACATTATGGAAAAACATAGATGCATGCAATGCGATCATATAAACTTCTTGGACCAATCCTCTAGGATTTCAAATAATAGCCCACAATAGCGACCACGCCAACTTTGAACAATTTCCCAACTTTAGGGAACTTGTTTGGCTTTTCACTTTCAAGAATACATGGTCACCCACTTTAAATTCCCTGTGAGTTAACGCCCTTATCAACATAGCTTTTAACATGTCCTTGGAAGCCTTTAAATTTTGTTTATTTTCAACATTTGCTCTTCCATTTCACGAGAAATTATGGCCAACCACTACTCAGTCTACTGGGTTGTCCCATCTGTCGATGTGTTTCTCTTTCATACATAAAGTGCCTCAAATGGGCTCATATTTAGAGATGATTGGTACCCATTATTATAAGAAAACTCTACCAAATGTGAGTAGTCTTCCCATTTTGATGGTTTATTCATCATATACATCCTCAACATATCCTCAATCACTGATTCACCCTCTATTTGTCCATCTGTTTACGGATGGTAGGATTGTACTAAAATTCAAATTTGTTCAAATCCATTAAATAATTCCTTCTAAAATTTTGACGTAAATTTTGGATCTTTATCGGTGCCCACAATTTTCTTGGGTATGCAATGTAATCTAGCAATTTCCCTCATATAAACATCAACAATGTTAGTTGCCTTGAGAGTGAGCTTAAACTTGGAATAAAATGGGCAACTTTAAAAAGCTTATCCACCACTACCATGATAAAATCATGTTTCTTGTTCGTTTTGGGCAGTTTGATAATGAAATCCATGGTTACAACTTCCCATTTCCACTTAGGAATAATTGTCATTTTAGCCTTTCGTAATTTGGTGTCTATCTTAGCCTTTATTGTTTTGACATTCAAACATCGGCAATAAAATCATCAGCGTCTTTCTTCATGCGTACAATAATATTGGCTCTTGACAATGACAACGGTTTTCTGATATCCTAGGTGCCTTGCATAAAGGCACACATTATGCATTTCTCTCAATATCAGATTTTCAACTCACATTGAATTTGGTACATAAATTCTTCCCTCTACGAAGATTTCATCATTATCTAGCTCGTATTCTTCAATTTTCTGCTGCAAATGACCTTATTGTAGTTTTTCTACTAAATCCTTTTATTGTAAATCTGATTTGGCGGTCTCTATAATTCTATTTTTCAAATCTTATTGTACATGCTTATGGTTGTGGCATGCATTTCATGCACTCTTCTGTGAGTGCATTAGCCACTTTGTTCTCTTTCCCCTTGATATGCTTTATATCAAGGTCATTTGTAGAAATTCTAACCATCTTCTTTGCTAGCATTTAGAGTTGACTGATCAAACAAATATTTCAGACCTTAGTGGTCTGTCCTCATCTCAAACTTTTTCCCCCATGAGGTAGTGTCTCCATTTCCTCAAGGCATGTACTATGGCTGGTAACTCCAAATCATGAGTGGCATAGTTTCGCTCATTATCCTTCAACTTCCTTGATTCATAACATATAACAAACCCATTTTGATTGACTCCACCAAGTCCCTCTTTACGTGCATCTGTGCATCTGATGATCTTCATTTGGGTTTGCTATCCTTAATATTGGAACGCGGTAATATTTGTTTCAAAGTGTTGGGAGATTCTTTTCACAATCCAATGTCCCTTTGAGCTTCACACCCTTTCTTTGCAAGGAAGTGATTGGGTGTGCAATGTTGAAAATCCTTCTATAAATCTCCTATAGTATCATAGGGCCATGAATGATCTCACCTCTATCATTTTTTGGCCTTACATCCTCTAATGGACTCTATATTTTCAAGATCCATTGCTATCCCATCCTTTGAAATGATTTGACCCAAATATTGAATTTTCTTATATGATAAATGAGCACTTGCTCAATTTGGCATCACATGATGCTCCCTTAATACTTGAAAAACCATCCTCAAATGATGTTCATCTCTTCCTCGACTTGGAATATATGAGAATGTCATCCAAAGACAATGACAAACTTGTCTAAAATATTCTCGGAAAACACCATTCATTAAGCACATGAAAACAAGTGAAGATTGCATTTGACAACCCAAATGGAACCAATGAACTCATAATGACCATACCTTGTCTGAAAATGATTGTTATTATCTTCCTCTTTAATTCTTACATGATGGTATCCTCACGAGATCTATCTTTGAAAGATCTTTGCATCCTTCAATTGATAAAAGATCATCAATCCTTAGCGGATGATACTTGTTCTTAATAGTCACTTTTATTCAACTATTTGAAATCAATTCACAATCTTAATGTTCCATCTTTCTTCACAAACAAGATTGGGGCACCCAAAGGTGACACACTTGGTAGGATACCCTTCTTGAGGGCTCTTCAAGAGATGCATTTGTAGTTCCTTCGGCTCCGGTGTACTCATTTTGTAAGGAGTCTTTGACCTTTGGAGCTACTCTAGGAATTAGATTTATAGAAATCAATGTCCTCCTTGGGGGTAGTCACAGTACCTCCTTGAACATATCTTCAAAATCTTTTAGGAGTGCATAATCTTCCAAATTTGGCACCTTATCTTTAGGTGTCTCCTCCATATGGTTTGCAAATGTTTTGACTGCTCTGTAACATTTCTTAATTGCGATCTTTGGAATCTCTATGATGATTCTTGCCACAGGAATTCCCACCGCACTTCCTTAGTTTCCCTTCCTCGTCCAAACAAGTAAATGTTTTTATATAGTCTAAGAATTGCGATGTTGGTCAACAATCCATCCAAATTAGGCTTGATCCTTAGGAACCTAAAGGCAAGATGTTCAAATCTTCCCAAGTGTTCATTCCATTCATGTCCATAAGACATGACTTAACCATCTCATTAACTTTTCTTCTTTGGTTCTAGCTTGTTGCACCAACCAAGATTTCCCTGCTTGCTTCTTGGCAATTGCAAACTTTCCACCATCTTAGGATCTATATAACTATGACTAGCTCACAGATCAATTAAAATAGAAATGGTTTGGTTGTTGATCATACCTTCCACTTCAATCATATGTATTTGATGCTCTTCTTTCTTGTTGTCGGGGATGCATAGATCACGGGTAACTTTACGCCCCATGTCAGATCCTTGTTCGACTTCTTTGTCCACATTGTGAACAATCCTCTCCCTTTTCACCCTGTGAGGAAATCTCTGGTATGTGATCCCTTACAACCCAACATTGAATAGGTGGTTTCCTTGGCCTTTGACTCCCTTTGTCAATCGTTCTGGTTTCTTTAGATGTTTGATTTCCACTGAGATTTGTTTTTGAAGAATGGTGGCTTATATCCCTTCTTCCTCTGATCCACCTTGAATTTATTTTTTGTCTTCCCAAGATTTTTTGGAATGTTGGCCTTGATTTTGCTGTTGATCATATAGGCATTTATCTCACCTTATGGTCTCCTCAATGTCTTGGGATCATCATCGCATATTTTGTCGATAAATGATGGAAATCCACTGAAATACCTTTGAATATTCATTGTCTCATCCTTGATGAAAGAGACATACTTCAACTTGAGTTAAAACCTTCTCGGCATCTCCAAATGGTCATACTCCCAAGCTTGAGTTCAGATAACAACTCTTTCATTTTTCTTGCCATAGTATCTCTTAGTCCAAGTATTTCTTCTCAAAATACTATTTTGTCACTGATAAATGATGGCAATCCACTGAAATACCTTTGAATATTCATTGTCTCATCCTTGATGAAAGAGACATACTTCAACAGTTCTAAAAACCTTCTCTGATATTCATCAATGGTCATACTCCCAAGCTTGAGTTCAAACAACTCTTTCATTTTCTTGCCATAGTATCTCTTAGTCAAGTATTTCTTCTCAAAATACCTCTTGAATTCCCTCCAATTAACACTTTTCTCTTTAATGTGTTGCACCTACACAAGTTGATCCCACCACATGGATGCCTTTCCCTTGAGTTGATATATGGAAATTCTACCCTTTTCACGAGAAGAATAATTATGCAATTGAAAATACTTTCTCATGCCTATCATCCATGCTCTGCATCTTCATCCTTCTTATGCTCACCATCAAAAGTAGGAGGTTTGATTTTGTTCATTTCTCCCCGTAGTTCATCCACCCCATAACTCTTATGCTTCCTGACAGGGGATGGACTTGAGATACTGTGTTCCCTATTATTGGAGTTCCTTGGGGAGTGATGGTGATGTCTTCTAACACTTCTTGATTTTCTTTTCTCATCATGAGATTTGTGACTTCCCGATTTTCTCGAGCCACTCTCCTTATCCAATTTCTTTTCTATTTTGTTCAATATCTGTAATAACTTCATGTTGAAGTCATCCTTCTTCTCCTTGGCTCTCATAATCCTTTCATTATCATCCTTATGGCTTTGGAAATCCTTCTGCAATTTTTTAATGGTCTCTTCCATATTCATGTTTTCATTCCTTCCTTCTCCATGTCCATTGGAGTTTGTTCCTTCAATGCTCAAATGGACATCCATCCCTCTGACTTCATCTTCCTGGATGTAATTCCCTTGTGCCTCTTCCATTACTTTGGAGTCTAAGATGATATTGATCTAGTTGTTTTCAACTCTGCAAAATGTGCAGCCAATAAAACGTTGTCAGGCTAAATGTTTCAACAATTTCATGAAAATATGAACCATTTTGGTTCAATAATATATATCAGAATTCTTTCTTCTAGTTTCCTGGAAATTTGAATGCCTTGATTAATTCTCTGGGTGGATAATTATATTCCACTGCCCACGACCTTCCCAATTCCTTCTCACATGCTCAATTTTGAGTCTTGAGTAGAAAGTTATGGCTCCATGGGGCTAGTTGGGTCTTATAATTTACCCTTCATTGTTTCTGCTGTATCTTTCTCATAAAAGATCCGTTTGATGAACAGTTTACACCATTAGAAATATCTATCTGATCTCTTTTATTTGAGTTATAGAGACAAAGTGTGCAATCACACTTTCTTCTCATGGTTTTTGAGTTGCTAAAAAATGCTCTTAAGGCCCTAAAAAATGAGCTGCAAAAGGTGACGTTCAAACGATATAAAACGTCGCATAAATTCATTGGTTTTCTGTTGTTATTCACCCTTCAAACAACTTCACACACACAAATTCCAATCTGTGCACCCGTATTTCCCATGTGTTGCAACATCACAAGGTAAATCGTGCTTCGTGCACTTTAAAACCAATGTGTATCACTTCTTTGTTGCGCCAATAACTGCGCACTACTTTTGTGTCACGCGCCAATAAATTACGTGCACTACTTTTATGTCGCGTGCCAATATCCACCGCGCACAGTTTTTTTTTTTGTACTGCACACAGATATTCCGTGTGCATTTCACTCGACGCACTGCACCATGCCAAAGTTTAGTACATCTCCACCGCGCATTAAAACTCTGCACGCACCACTAACTAAGTTGTCGCGCGTCGACATTTAACCACATTGCACGCACAGCTACCCAACTCTACTGCATTGTGCCAATACTGCGCACACCATTATTATGAATGTCCACACCACGCAAACTTCGTATGCGTATGCACACTGCGCAATGCCAAATTTAGCATGTGCACCAGCATGCCAATATCTTGCCGCGTAGTGCCAAATTTTAATTATCACAAGCTTTCCACTGCGCATCATGCATTTTTAGTGCGCCCCCCTGTACACAATCACCTTTATGCGCATCAAATCCTCGTGAATTCCAATGTAGAAATTGGGGCTTTTTCCTAACTCTTCCCCCAATTTACCATAGGCAATTCTGCAACCACGAAATTCATTCAATTTCACCCCAATAACAACAATTCAACCTCTGTAACAACAAATCATTGTGGGTTGACATTTCTAGAACGAATTAACCCCAAAATTGGGAATTTTTAATTACAAATTTCACTCCATTTGTCATGGATTTTCTGTAACTTCAAATTCGACCAATTCCGGGTCTGAATTTGCTAAAACAGATATTAAATCAGTAATATCTCATCGCATGGCCGAATTTGTTCATTTTATCATGAATTTAACAACAAAAATTGGGGAGTTTTCCCAAATCTGAACAATTGTTGTTACTTTTTTACCAGGGATGCTTTGAGACTCGAAATTTGGCCTGTTTAAAATAAGTCTTCTGTGAAATTTCATGTCAACTCAACTTGCTCGGCCCATCTAGGCTTAGTGTTGAAAACTGAAGCTCTGATACCATATTGTAACGTCCCCGACCACCCATGGCCGGGCCATGCTATGCTAGAGAACACTTTTGTTCTCTCACTGCGGAACATACTGTGACCTACCCATCAACCAACTGAACTATGCCACATAATTTGTTTTTCTAACTGCATGCATTTAAAACATACACACACAACACTCTTGCAAAATCTTTATATACAAAACGTAACAAACAAATACATTACGTAAATGCACAAATTCACATTGAAACAACAATAAACATAGACATGCATCATATATAGGAAATACCCAAAAACCTACAGAGAGTTATAACCATGTATATGATAAACCCATAAAATAAACATGTAAATAACAATGCAGCATGTACTTTTATCTCACAGTTAACACTTATCTTTTTAAGAATATCACCAACTGCATGCAGAACTTCCACAAACCTCCCAGCCTTAGACCACACTGTTCATTACTCTCAATAGTGAGTCACCCTTGAGCTGGGACTAAACTCCACCCAGGTAAAGGGATTCCTAACCAGGCTATAGAATCATAGACAACAGGAAAGACTTCGTCACGGTGCCCACTCAACTAACAACCTATAGTCCCTCATTACCCACATGCCTGTCCCACCCCAGGAAGTGTGCCCCTTCTCTTCTCAACAATCATTCCACTGCCCCACTTCCTTTCCGGGCTTCAGCAACAGACTAGACAGGAAGTCTCAGAGCCCTGTAGCTGCAGTTTAGCACCTTCAGGAAATCAATTCCTAGCGATTCTCTCACCCATAGAATTGCTCACGGGCTTGAAAACCCACCTCTTTAATATCCCACGGGCCTAACAAACTGCTTCTTCAATCTCGCTCCCATGCTAACTAGGTACACCAACACAAAATGGCTATGGATACTGGTTCAGGTACAGTGATAGGAATGTATGAAGGATAACTGAATGTGTGAGTGAAATGGTCATGGAATCATGGCTCCCTGATGGCAGGACAAAAAAATGATGAAAAGAAAGATCCCCCCAAAATGAACTAAGTCCCAACAATAAGTATGCATGTTTCCAACTTGACACTTGTCATGTTGGGATCTACTTTGGCCCACTTGTCCCCAACTTTGGAACTTAGGATAAAATAATTATCCATACTTTATGTTTTAAGACATATTAATATAATATTCCTTTCTGGATCAAGCTCCCTAGCTTAGCCCCTTTCCTTAACTTAGCCCCTCCCTTTCYYGAACTAGTGGAGTTTAGTCCCCCATCTCTTTTATCGTGATCGGTCTGCGTGCAATGATGTATTTTATATTAAATATGAGMCATGTRCAAAAATAGGCGCACTGGACTTTAAGATCTAGGCTCTCCAGCCTAATCAAAACATAAGCATCCTAKCTTATAATAACTGGCTCACTGGCCTATAAAACATATCATATACACAAAATCTCCCTGGCCTCAACATCRCACACACTTAAGATGATGCGCGCGGTATCTTGGAATGTGCACACTTCCTCATTTTACTGCATAGTGCATGCGCACACTATGCCATSAAATGTGCATACAAAAATGATATCAAAACAACTCACCAACTTAAGTACATTTGTATTTACATTTACAATTGGGTTTAGCCTTAGGGATATTACATTGATACTTTTGGAGACAAAAAGGTTCTTTGTGGGGAGGTATGATCCAGTAGGATTTCCACACATGGAAGGACTTTACTGTGTTCACCAAGTTGATTTTGAAAGTGGTGAAGGTGGTGAACTTATATGTTTTGAGTTTTATATTTATCATGCATTTTATTAATGTTTTGTGAGAAAAGGGTCTCATGCATTCTTATGCTTTTATGAGATTTTCATGCATTTAATTATGCTTTATGAGATTTTGGAAAACTCATATATTATTCACTTTTGATGTTAAATGATTAATACTTGTGTGTGAAATTAGACTCACATATTTATCATTAAAATATCATTTTGGAAATTGGTTTTTTATATGAGAAACCACCTCACCCATTTTCCATTATTCTCAATTATAGGTTGAGAGAATCATGGACATGGATGAAGAGTCTTTGGGTGGTTTTGAGACTTTTCCCATTATATACTTGAAGATAGTTTGAGATCCTACATTCATGGATCTTGTTTTTCCTCTTTTGTAATTAGATCCTATTATTGTGGATCTAGGAATTAATGTTCTTTCTTAAGAGGGAGTGAGGAAAAACTATATAATACCTTATGTGAGCCCCATGTAAGGAGGGAGAGTAATTGAGAGTTAATGAGTGGAGTTATAAATCCATAGTGCTACTACTCCTAAGTATTGAGAGACTTATTCATGTAAGGAATTATCCTTCTTGATGTATGGAGAGATATGAGTGTGAGTAGTATTCTTGAATACTCATTGAAGGAGAAGGCATATCTTATGTAATCACTTATGAGAAGGTCCCAACATCTTTTGAAGAAGGAATGAAAGCGATCCGTATTCCAATTGAAGCGGGTCTAGAGACATATCCCAGAAGGGGTGAACTCTGTTACCAACATTGGTTGTCTCTCTCTCTTGACTTTTCATGTGATTTATTCCATTTGAGTTCATGTATGTTATGTATTCTTGTTTAAAAGGATGGTTAATCATGGATTCATATGCCTTTTAATACTTATGAAAATACTTTGTCAGAAAACTATTCTCGATTGAAAACTTGCGTAGAGTAAAGTACTCACATGTTTTCAGATCATCATGTAATTGAGTGATCCTCATGAAGTATCTAGTAATATTTTTAGATCTAGACATCTGCACTAATCTAAGTTTATTTCTCAAGATCATCTTACTGTTCAAGTTATCGCTCTTGAATAAAATTAACAAGGCATCTAACAATTTCGTGGTCATCATTTTCAAGATTAAGAGAGGAATTAAATGATCCTTCACTGCATCCAATATTACCCACTGGCCTTTGATGTCCCTCTTCTCATGAGCTTCCAATGGTTACGGATCCGTTGGTGTGGGAACTACTTTGTCAACAATATCCCAAAATTCATGTTCCTTCAAAAGAAAAGTAACCCTTTCTTTCCAAGATAGGAAGWTGGATGCTCCATACAATCTATCTTCAACTCTCAAACGTGYTGTTTCCATCCCTTAGATCTCATAATCTGTAGTGGAAATAACCTTCTGCTGAAATTTACCATGTATAGACTTGTATGCACCTTGCTTTACTTGTACAACGCATATGTACGCAACTTGTTGCACAATAAAGCATGTATACATTATCTTATATTATTCTTCTATGTATGTATGCATTATGTTTCACTGTACAATGCATATACCTACAAAAAACAATATATTTTGTTGTACTATTGTTTCCCAGAAATTTGTACTTCGATTTTTTTACTGTTGGTTTATAGATCTGTAGAGATATCCTTGTATATCTAAAAGATATGTTGCACACTGATGTGGATATGGGATTTGTCTTCCTCTCAGAGTGAGTGCTATGATACCATGTCAATTTTCTAATCCTAGCATCTTTATAAATTTTTTACTATTGATTTCCTTGTTGTAAAACAAATTTGCAACTCACAAAACAAAATACACTAATTGGAATAATTAGCATAAAAATAAACCAATTTCAAACACACAAATTTTGTTTCCCTTCAAATCACATTATTATTATAATAATGTCAAATCCTACAAGGGATCCCTTACTAGGAAAATGGCTCATTGAGAAATAACTGAAAACTATATAAATCACCTGCAAACCTTAGAAACTTCACGGATGTTGTACAACCCCATACATTCAACTTGATGAGATATGTGCGTGCCCTGGATCACTGTATCCCACATATGTACACACCTTTCTACATTGTAAGGCACATGTTGACACACCATGAGTGACCTTCTCTATGCGTACAACTAGAACATGTTACTATTGCTCTGATCTGTTGGATCTTCCTGTGGCTACCCCTATTCTCCCTTCTCCTTTGACGTGAGATGATCTCTAGATTAAAGTCCTTATTCACCTATCCGAGATCTCCTTGAGAAACATTCCTTCTTTTCTCTCTCTATATGGTGTGATCATATGAAGTGTCTCACTCCTTTACCCTAATGTTTCTTTTATAATCTTGAGTTATGACCTAACCCTAATCTCCAAAGTGATCAATGATTAAGATCAAATCTCACCTCACTTGAGATCAATGGATAAGATTTAATTCACTAATGCTAATAAATTTCACATTTCATTAAATCAAACTCAACTAATTAACAAAAGAACTTTAATTTAATAATTCCTTTAATTAAAGTAAATTACTATGGTAGAAGGATTTGGACGAATTCCACACATCTAGACACTTATACCTATGCATAAGTACATGTATGATGCTAGAACCATCAAAACCTCCTACATTGCATCTTATAGCTCCCTCTTTTATTCTCTTGAGCTGTAACAAGTCCACTGGATTTTACTTATTCCATGCCTTCATTCTTGAGCTCCATTTACTTATAATTCTCTTCTTTCAAACCATTTATTTCATGTCTTCATTCCTCAGTTGTTCCTATAAAACCATCATGAAAACATGCACATTATAGCCATTATCATACAATAATTATATTTTCCATAGGAGTCCTCAACTCCACAATGCAACATTTATTCAAGAGTAAGTTTGTAACCGTAAGAAACACTTATCTGTATGGCCATCATGTGCTTCACAAAGCTTCCACAAGAAAACACTTTACCTATGTATCCTTTTTTTTACACACCCTCATGATTATAGACACTATGACATATTAATTCTTAAGTTTCCTCTTCCTTTTTATACTCACCCTCCAAGCATAATAATCCCCTCTTCATTGCTACACATTCCCTTGGGAGATCTATCATTTTCCAAGATTTTCACTTGTAAGGAAAGCGCCAAATTACTACCAAACACATGCTAGCAATATATAACTTGTGGCAACCATAGGGTTCCAATTTCATAATAGTAGACTTCTTCTTGATATTTATAGCTTAAATATCCATCATCTTAGCTGTATTACACACATATAGTCATCATGATCATCATAGCAATTTCATTTATTAATTTCCGAATCTATTTCATATAGAAAATTAAATTTCCCAAGCATGAGATTCCTTCTCATAATGTTTGGCTCTTGCAACAATAGGTATCGTTCTTCCTTATGGGATTAAATCATTTCCCTATCCAATACCACTCTTCCTGCAATATTTTTCAACTTTCAATCAACCAAAAAACGTGTTAGTATTCATGCACAATATCTTTTTATTGCAACATTTGCAACAACCCATGAAGTGATCTCAAAATTATATCATATCAACAATTCAGTGACTTCAAACTATTAATCATATTAAGTAGAATGAAACTATCATTCATTATATGTGCATTATCAACACAATCAATAATTACTTATGCAATCAAACATTTTCTACCATTAAAACAATGCACCAATTACCCATGGACACATCTACACAATGTGTCCTTGCAATGACTCTGGAATACGACATATCTACGCCATGTAGTCCACCATGGCGATGGAAGGTTTAGCCCACGCCTCGACAAATCATCCAAAATATTCCTCATTTACTTGCTCAACCATTTGGACACCTTCCTCTTTGACCCAGACACAACACTAGGAACATAATCTCTTAGTGCTCTTCAATGTCGATAAATAGGTTGTAGTCCAAACATTGGTTTTACAAGGGAATACCATTGAGAGCTTGTACGGGGATATAGCCCTTAATTCCATATCCAACCACAACATGGATTCACACATGGATAGCTCTATTGGAATTCATTATTATAGCTAGAGTATGTCTCCTTACTTGACCTAGTTATGATCCCATAACCCACATAATATAATATGCAATTAAATATCATATAATTTCATTCAAGCATTAAACAACATTTGTATACTCAAGGCCCTATACATCTACTCTTCAATTCAAATATTGAATTTTGAATGAGGGAATTCGTACCTCAATTCCCTTCAACATTATGCATCATAAGCAACCAAATGCATACCTTCATGGTTGTTATCAATTACTTGATACTACCTGATTAGTTGGTATTTCATAGAAGCTTGCAACCTCTCTTCACCACCCTCTTGATCAACATTTTTCCATCCTCATTTTGTCTTGATATGGATGGATATCATATGAAATGACAACATCACTTTCAACCATGCTAAAAAAAATTCCTCGATACATAATCCATCATTAGTCACATTCAAATATAAAAATAATTGTATTCCATACATATTACAACATACTACCCTTAGTCTGTAAGCCATATGCATGTTTAGGCATTCCCAAATGCCTTTCAATATGCACCAAGCATTCAATTTCGTCATGCCTATTCATGCACATGAACTTTATCTTTCCTATATGCATTATGCATCACTTTTAGTATGCTTTCCATTGCACATTTATTTTTGCTTCATTTTTATTTTTATGTGTTGTAGATGGTTATTCTTGAATTCATCTAGGTCCTTGTCTCACTGTGTGCCCTCATTCGACTCATATATTGCCCATTTATTCTTTCGTAGTACCTTCCAACCAATTCCAACTTGGCCCTTTTGCAATTATATCCAATATGTCCTATTAGTAGCTTCTTCCACTAAACAAATCATGCCCCAACTTTATTTTTTATTAACCTTTTGGTATTCCTAAAGATATACAATAATTACGTCATCCAACTAATATCATTGCACTCTAATAACCACTAATTTCTTTATTTATCCATTTGGCACCTTTAAAATGAAGGAACCTTCATTATTTCATCCAGTAATTTCCTCGCACCTATATCCAAATTCCACTTTGAACTCTAATTTATAAGTGGATTTCTTTCTCTAAATACTTTTAAATAGAAGTTGTTGGTTCATGGCTTGCAACTCTTTTCCAAGCATTCCTACATTCTCACATAGAGATAAATTTCCCATCCAATGAGTCACACATCACCTCATGATATTATTTTCCTCATTTGGTGCAAGTTATGTTGCTATCAATACACTTTTACATTCAAGGTGAAGGATTCTTCCTTATATACATGTGCATATTAATTCCATTCTTCATCTATTGGCTTGTTACCTTCTTTCTCTTGTCATGGATGCATATTTTATGTGATAACCCTTGTTGATTTAGCTTTGCAATTCACTCATACTTTGTAGAATCCGAGTATTAATTTGGATCTACTCTTTCTGATCCCTTATCAACATTTCATTTCCTACTTTGTAGTTCTACACTACCCTCTACAAGCACTTTATTGTCTTAGCCAACTCTACAAGTTTTGTCGTGCTTCCATGTCCATTAGACCCTGGAATTAAAATATGCAATAGAACCCCATAGTCTTTATTCATGATATCTAATATTCTTGTTAATAGGACCTTGATGTACCACTCTATCCTTGAGTGTTCCAATTCTCATCGACAATACCCTGATATTAAAAACTCAACCCATTTTTATTGCCAGACTATTGCACTTCCAAAAGTGCCTCTACACCACTGCATAAGCATCATCATGAGCATATACTCTTCCTTACCCAACAATCACCTTTTGCGTATACCTCTATCATCTCAAAATGTTTTACCAAAATTGACATTTTTTTGGAAAACTTTCATATTGAGCAATTGCATGGTCCATGAAGTCCAATTTCCCTTTTTATTGTTGTTTTATGAAACAACTGTATTCTTTCTCAAACAAATTAATACTTATGTCATGTTTTCCTCTATATTACCTTTCCAATGGATGTACTCATGCCTTGTTCTGATGTCCAAGCTAAAACTTGTGGCTCTTTGAATTTTGTCATTGACTCATTTCTACTCAAATGTGCATTGTTCTCACTAGTGCAATCTGGTTGAGATAGCATTTTATGCCATCTATAATGGAAAATATGTTGGGAATCAAAGAACCTTTTATATCAAGAATAGTTAGGATTTATGATTGTGAACACACAACAATTTTCACATTCCAAATTTGATGCTCTAGTCAAATTATGTATAATTTGGTATTGACGACTTTGCACTTTTACATTTTCTCTAGACTTAGATTTTTTAGCCAAAACCAACTATCTCCCAAATGAAGCAAAACTGGGAAAACATTTCTCAACACAAATTGTCTAGATTGATGAACATGTAAATGTTGATTAAATAAAAAAATTATGTTTTTGTGATCTGGGGTCCCTTTTCCTCCTCTAAAGATTTCAAAAATCCGCAAAAAGTGTCTTTGGATAGTGGTTTTTAGTGTGTTATTGCACCTCAACTCCAACCCCTTTTGGATTTATGCCAAAATATCAACTAGGTATCTTAATTCCTACTTTTTGGACATTTTGTAAAATTTCATCTTTATCTAGTTTTCAGTCACTGAGCACAACCTAGATCTTTAAAAATCATTGATTTGATTTTTTCATAAAATTGAAGAAAAATTGACCGATGGCCCTCACTAACACTCTTGTATCCTTCCCTACTGTAGATATACCCATTAAATTTGGTCTAATTCTAAGTTTGTAAGCTCATGTTATGGCCAAAACAAGTTTTTGGCTCCAATTTGTTTTTTTTTTATCCTTGTCTTTATCCTTTCCTTACTACCTTCTCTCTTTTCTTTTCTTTCTCTTCTTCCCTTCTACTCTTCTTCTCCTTTTATTTTCCCCTTCCTCAAAAATAATAAAAAACCATTCATTGACGATCGATGAAATTGTTTGTATCAACAATTGATGAATTTCTTTGAATTGGAGATTAAAAAAAACTCCAATCGATGATCGATGAAAAAATCCTATCAGTGTTCAACGAAAAAATCCTATTTATGATTGGAAAAATCCTTTGTATCGATAATCGTTGAATTCCTTTGTATTGATGATCTGCAAAAAACTCCTATCGTTGATTGACAAAAAATATCCTATCCTTGATCAGCGAAAAACACATATCGATGATCGACAAAAAACTCCCACGGGTGATCTGTAAAATCCTTTGTATCAACGATCAACAAATTCTAAAAAACTCCATCGACGATCTTGTAAAAACTACACTTTTCGATGACCTTAAATTTTCTTCAAATCATAGAAATCATTTTACTTATAAATACTTGTCCAAACCCACATTCGATCTGGGCCATTGATCTGAATATCAATGTCATATCGATCATCAATTCACCATACTTCACCAAATTTGCATATGAATCTCGATCTCTTGATGGCCAACTTGATTGCAATATGGGGCCGTTGATTCCTCAAGATTCTCCAAACTTCACTGAACTAAGGAATTTTCGATGAATTCCTTTTTCCTCCATTAGTGATCGACAATTTTCTTCTTCAGAGAACTAAATTTATTCACACTTCTTTAAATTTCATCAAACTACGAAATCTTCCAATGAACCAAGAGATTTTCTTCAACAAACTTAGAATTTTTAAACTGATCCAAGATGAATCTTGGCCATTGATATTAATATCCAAGTGATCTAGGATTTTGATCTTCCAAACTTCACAATCATAATGGAAACATGAAATTCAACCTCCCAGGCCAAATTTAACTATGAAAAATTGCAAATTGATGCTTGTAATCATCCCCTTGATGATTTTGAGGGAAAATTCGACCCAAATTTTCTCAGAAATTTAGGGATTTCACTTCAATTTTAAAAATTTCACCAAATTCATCATAGATTGATACTTTGCAAAGACAAATTTATCAAATTTGTGCTGGTCTTTGGCCCATACAAGTCCGATGTTGAACCAAAATCGTTGATACCAATCAGTAAAGTACCCAACCTCCAAGTTGAGTCCCATTACTACCATTTTCTACTCTGATACCAATATTTAATGTACCCATATACCTTGTTGGGCCACATTACTACAAAAAACGACTTAACATAAATTTGATACCAAATTAAACAACGCATTCATGCACCATGTCATACAAACTCATGCAACCAACAACAAATTAAAAACCATGAATGCAAATCATTAATCCATACACAACATTCAATATTTACACAACACATATTCATAGTGGAATTAAACACATGAAATAAAACACATAATTTATATGTTTATGGGGAAACAAACTGGATGTGTATGAATGAAATTCCTCCCAGCCATAGGCAATGTTGTTCATTTTCTCTCAACAACAAGCCACCCCCAAGCTAAGGCTACAAGTCCAAAAGGAGGTAAGTCCCTCTTAATTCTTGTTCACTCTCCACACTCAACAACCCAAAATCCCTATTTTCCTTAAACCTGCACAAAACAAGGAATGAGATCCCACTTCTCTACCATGTAGTCCCTCGAGCCTTCCCACTCCCCTCTAAGGCTTTAGTTCACAATGTTGTTTAGGGTAACCCATAGTAGCCTTCTCAATGCTCTTGAGAAATTTTCCTCTACAAGAAACACACTACGGATCACAACTTGATTTACATGCACACAACCCACATTTTCAACATAAACCTAGGCCTTTCATGGCTATTATCATACATGGAAGATTCAATGCTCTTTTCTAGCACCGCACTCTCTCTTTTTGTGAAAAAATCATCTTGTAAAAACTATCCCCTCTCTTGCTTGAATTTCCTTCTTCTCCCTTGCTTGCTTGACTCTCACACTTCCCCCAAGATTTCTTGTACTCATCCTATGCTATCATAACTAGGTGAGTTGACTCCCTCACCCAACCTCTTACATGAATTCAATGATTGAGTGTCTAATAAGTCAAAGAGAGTATTAGATGGTAATGATGCATTAACTTAGTAAAATAACATGAGTTTTTCATTGGAGAGCCCCCCCTTTATCCCCTTCTCTTATGGAATCATAGCCCCCCATCATTACCATCCCTCTCATATTTCAACCAACGATGTGTAATTATTAATAATTCATTATACAATTTACATAGATGGGCCATCGACCATATTGATCAATACAAGCTCTTTGGCCCAAGACATACCGACTCATCAGCCTAAATCACATCTTCACAATTACATTATAATTTACAGGGATTAAAACTAGGGAGGCTACATTCTAATAGTCGTATATTATTTTTCATGCAAAATATAGTGCATATGCTCTTGTTAGTGCAAGTGTTGAGTACCTAAATGATGCAATTTCCTTGAAAAAATGCAGAATTGTAGAGAACACATAGCTCTTATGTAGGGCTATTTTTTCAAGATTTAAATTGTTAATTTTGTATTTTTATAAAATTATGAAAGTAATTATATCCTTGAAATTACAAGGCCTTGAATTAGTGTAGGGTACAAGAGTCTTAACATAATCAAACAATTTTTATTTATTTTTTAGATTGTAGATCTTCGTTTGTACTAGTGCAACATATAACTTATTCTAAAAATCGTTAAGGTGATAAAAAGATATAGTAGGAATCAAAGATGTATGTATTTTAATATAATGATATAAGTGAAGACAAAAATATATTAAAAATAGTAAACACTATTAATTTTTTTCAAAAATTATATGTTTGGAATTTTCATAGTCGACTCTGTATATGTGTATGGTCTCATTGATGATGGATTTGTGTAGCTTATACAAAAACAATGTGAAAAATAGAGATATTGAGATTCATTCATAAAAACAAAGGTTTTGATGTATTTTCAACCCAAACCACAAGGATTTTCATTCCGAACCTAAATCCAAGGTAACCATATCAAAAAACATGTATGTTAAAAATGTCACTCCTGCCCCAAAAAATTTCAATGGAAAGAGTGTGCCTGCATCCTATAGTGTGTGTGAATTCTAGAATTTGTGCATGTTCTTTGAGTGCACACACTTTTTTGACTAAGCATTATCATGAATGTCTCTAGAGGTAGGTATAACAAGAATGTTCTATATCCTTCTTGAACCTTCTTAAGCTTAAGGGCCATGAATAAAATCTAGAAATAGTGATATGAGCCCTTGCTACGGGGTATTTACCCTTGTAGTTGGATATGTCTATTATTAAGATGTTTCACGCAACACAGTTGGGTATGTATACCTTGGCCATAGTTTTGGTAGGGAAACAAAATCATAAGACCCATAACATTTATCATGGGAGGGAAACAATAACCTTGGTCCCTTAACATAGCTTCTCAAGATCAATTTCCAACAAAGGCCAAGTGCCTTGATATGGTGGAGGGGGTAAAACCAAGCCTTAATTGAAGTATAAACTTCTAGGTATATAGGACAAACACATTTCCTCAAACCACCACACTTGACCTCTTGATGTTTAAGGATTCTTCTAGGGATTAAGGATCATGAATGGCACCTCAAATTACCATAGATGACCTCTCTAGGGGCTCTTAGACCTTCAAGTGGGGATATGGAAATCATTAGGATATTTTGAGCATTGGGTATGAGACTTGGGTCCATGGACACAATCAAGAGAGAAAACCTAGGCACTAGGTTCTAAAGGAAGATTTTAGGCATCTAGGGCCATCAATGACATGTTGAACCATCACAAAGGACCTTTCCAAGGTATCCTTGGAATCTAGATGAGGATAATCAATTTTATGATTTTTTGAACATTGAGTATGAGTCTCCAAAATGTGGATATGGTTAGGAGAAGAAACCCAAGAGTTAGTCCCTAAAGGAATATTATAGGCTTCTAGGGCTAATAATGACACCATGAACCACCAAAAATGACATATTGAGGGCATCATTTTCCTCTAGCTAAGTATATAAGTACCACTATATTTTTTTATCAATAAGTATGGGGCCCAGGGCTCTAGACATGAACAAGGGAGGAAACATGAAAATTAGGTCCTAAAGGAAGCTTCTATAAATATAGGACCAAGAAGAATTCCTTGAACAACCACACATGGCCTACTAAAGGTATCATTATCCAATGATTGGGGATGTTGGTGAGACTATGTGGTTTTGAATATTAGGTATGATTGGGGATGTTGGTGAGACTATGTGGTTTTGAATATTAGGTATGTATCACAGGGCCCTGGGAATGATTTAGGGAAGAATACCATGCCTTAGGTACTAAATAAATATTTGAGGCATCTAGAGTCATGAAAAATTCCTCAAATAACCACATATTATCTATGGAGGGTATCATTGTTCTTGGCCTATGAAAAAGGATGTTAGTTTCCTCACAAGGTTTTTATCATTAAGTATGGGTATCAAGGCCTTGATATGATTGAGGGGGGAAACCCAAGCCTTAGTTGGAGTGAAAATATTTTAGGCATCTAGGGTGAATCATTACACCTAAAACCACCACACTTGACCCATCAAGGTCTTAAGAAGCCTATAAGGATCAAGTGTCATGAATGACACCTCAAATGACCATAAATGACCTTACAAGGGGTTCTCTAGCCTTCAAATGGGCATATGGGAATCGTTAGGATATTTTGAGCACTAGGTATGGGTCTTGAGTCCTTGGACATTATTGAGAGAGTAAACCCAAGCCTTAGGTCCTAAAGGATTATTTTATACATCTTTGGGCATCAACAACATGTTGAGCCACCATAAAGGACCTTTCAAGGGTATCCTTAGTCCCTAGATGAGGATAGTTAACATTATGAGTTTTTTAACATTGAGTATGAGTATCTAGAACTTAGATATGTTCAGGGGGAAAAAAGTAAGAGTTAGGCCCTAAATTAATATTGTTGTCTTCTGGGGCCAAAAAKGACACTTTGAACCACAACAAATGACCTATCGATGGAATCCTTTGCCTCTAACTGGGCATATAGGTASTAATATAATTTTTTGGMATTGGGTATGGGTCTCAGGGTCTTGGAAATGGACATGGGAGGAAACATGAATGATAGGCCCTAAAAAAATATTATATCCATATAGGGCCAAGAAGGATGCCTAAAAAAACCACACATGGCCCCTTGAGGGTATCATTGGCCTATTATTTTTTATGTTGGTGCCACTAGGTAGTTCTGAGCACTAGGGATGTGTCATAGGGCCTTGGACATGATCTAGGAAAGAATGTCATGCCTTATGTCATAAATAAATATTTTAGGAATCAAAATCCATGAACAATTCCTTAAATAATTTCACATTACTTGTAGAGGGTATCCTTGGCTTATGAGAAAGATGTTATCACCCTCACAAGTTTTTTATCATTAGGTATGGGTCTTAAAGCCTTGATATTTTCAAGGTGGGGAACCTAAGCCTTAGTTGAATTAATCCTACATCCCCAATCCAATCCACTCTTTGGACCTTATCTCTACCTATATACCCATCTTCTCCTATGCCACCAATGCCATATTCCATTGGGCCCTTGCCTCTACCATGACCATCTTCATGACACATACCTAACCCCCTATGGGACCTCATCATCTCTACACATACAACCTCTTCCCTAGGGTCATATTCCTTCTATGTCCCCTTTACCCTAGTGATATATTCCTGCCCCTAGTAACCATTACATCATTTACCCCTATGTTTCCCCCTCCCCTGCCCTTCACGATAGGCTCCATATTCCCTTAGCTCATAACTGTATACCCTAGCCCCTCAAGATGGTATTTTATAAATTGAATTTTATGTTGATGATATTATTTTTGGAAGTACTGATGACATGCTAAGCCAAGAATTTTCAAAAGATATGCATAATGAATTTGAAATGTCATTACTTGGAGAACTATCCTTCTTTCTGGGTCTTCAGATATGTCAAAGTAACCAAGGAATTTTAATTTCTCAAACTAAGTATATCAAAGAAATTCTAAAGAGGTTCAAAATGGAAGATTGCAAACCAGTTACCACTCCTATGAAAACCAGTTGCAAGTTGAGCAAAGATGATGATTCAAAGTCTACAGACTAGAGACAATACAGGTCAATGATTGGTAGCTTACTATATGTGATGACATTTAAACCAGATGTAATGCAAGAAGTTGGACAGGTGGCACGATTTCAAGAAGAACCAAAGGAATCACATGTATTAGAAGTGAAGAGGATTTTCATATATCTCAAAGGAACATAAGAGTGGTATCCAAAAGGAAAGGATCTATAACTTATTTCCTACACATATGCATATTGGGCAGGTTGCATTGATGACAGACGAAGCACCAGTGGAGAAACGTTCTACTTGGGTGAGTTTTTATTATCTTGTCTAAGAAAGAAACAATCATCAGTATATTAATCTACAACCGAAGCAGAGTATATTGCACCAACAAGATGTTGTACTCATGTTCTATGGATGAAACAAAATTTGACAGATATACAAATTGAGTATGATGATCCCATTCGAATCTATTGTGATAATACAAGCGCTATTAGTATCTCAAAGAACCCGATGATGCACTCCAAGATGAAGAACATTCCAATAAAGTATCACTTTCTACAGGAACAGGTTGCAGAGAAGAACATCAGAGTTGAATATGTGGGCACAAAATAACAAGTGGCAGACATCTTTACAAAACCGCTTCCAAGGAAAGCCTTTGACTATTTTTTCCAGAGACTCAAAGTAATTTCTACTCCAAAATGAATTCTTTTGAATTATCTTCTTATATGTCTTAGATTTACACGAGGAAGCACCATAAAGATGACAGTTCAGGTTGGGGGATCAGTTTCAGGAAGCGTTCATTCAGGGGGAGTATCCCCAAGGACAGTTTAGTTAGGGGGAGTAGCCCCAAATGGAAATGTACCTTTGCCATTGATGACAAAGGGGAAGAGATTTATCATATGAAATATATAAGTTCTTGGAGAGAGAGCATAGAGGCATGTAGATAGGGGGAGCATCCCCAAGGAGAGTTCAGTTAGGGGGAGCAGCCCCAAAGGGAGATACCCTTTTCCATTGATGTTAAAGGGGGAGAGATAGAAATATTTATGAGGAGTATAAGCATGAATGTTATCATGACTAAGTGTTTCCATCAATTCCAAAGGGGGAGATTGTAAAAAATTTGGCTTAGGTTGATGGATAGTTGGTATGGATTGTTGGTTTTCATTTATGCCAACCATTGGAGAGTGATATTGTATATTGATGTCAATCCTTGGATAAAGTCCGGTAGTGAATTCTAGTAGCACAAAGGTTTGGGTAATGGACCCAAGGTGGTTTCATGTATAATGGTATGAGTTTTAATATATTTGAAGGTAATACTATTCTATATGGATACTACATGTCATTCCATTTTTGGTGGTATGTGGAACGTCATATAACTCCTCACAGTTAGAGAGTTATGACCATGAGAAGTTGGAGAACCCAGGTTTGGGTAATGGACCCGAGTTTGTTTGATAGATAATGGTATGAGTTTT
>SNQJ01S0112597.1:0-23090 GCA_010110895.2 Picea sitchensis
TTTTGACAAGTTTTTTCATGTAGTCACAAACCTTTTTCTCGAACCTATTACATGCTCACGAGTATTTAAGGATTATTCATGGGGGTTCATGTGGATCGAAGGATTATTCATATATCTACCTTTCTTCATCATTTTTAATGGGTATCTTGTTGATTTTTCCAGTAGTGTTTCCTTTTGGGGTTTTTGGCAAGTATTGACTTTGAAAAATGGCTTAGGGGTGGCCCTCTTAATTTTTCATTAAAAATATGGTTTTGTCATGTGATGGAAAACTCGTGTGGATGAGGCTCAAACAAAGAAAATGAGCTATCTTGAGCTTCAAATGGTGAACTGATGAGAATTTTATGGACTAGTTAAAATGCCAAAGTAAAGAAGATAAATTTCAAAATTTCCAATGTTATTTTTCGGTAGTTGCTTCAAATTGCTTATAGCTTTTGTTTCAAGAGGTGAAATCAAAATTTGTCATAGACCTATTTTAGATAATGAATAAATCCTTAAATAATAAGAGTTAAGGGAGTTCTAACTGGGTAGTTCATAAGGCACAATACTTGCTAAGGTTTTGCAAATGGGGTAGCAAGCTAAGTGGGTTTGATTGTGGGAAAAACTCCACAGTTAAGCGCGCTTGAGCTAGAGGTGTCTTGGGATGGGTGACCACCTGGGAAGTCTTAGTTACCGGGTGCAAGCCCCGGAAGTGATGATTGATGCTATGTGATTCATTTCATTGGTTTCAATCCCATTTCTTCACCCCTGTGAGCATCACCCCTGTGATTCATTCACTACTAATCCCATTTCACCCCTGAGCATCACCCCACAAATGAGTGCTAAGGGACTATTCAAATCATGGAGAATTATTGGTCACAGACTAATACTCATGAATATGGGTCATAGCATAATGACTTACACTACATAGCTAATCCTGAAAATAATATCTACTATCTTGCACTATGGAAGCCCCCATATAAATAATAATAAGAGTTAAGGGAACTCTAACTCCAGAAGTTCATAAGGCACAATACTGCTAAGGTTTTGCAAACAAGCAAGTTATGGGTTGATTGGGAAAACTCCACGCTAAGCACGCTGGTTGCAGGCCTTGGGATGGGTGACCAATCGGGAAGTCTTGTTACCGGGTGCAAGCCCTAAAAGTGATGATTGGTGCTATGCGACCATTCTCTGCTGGTTTCAATCCCCATTTCTTCACCCTGTGGAGCATCACCCCCAAGCGCAATGAGTGCTATGGGATTCATTCAAATCCGCGAGAATTATTGGTCACAAATCAATACTCATCAGAATATGTGGGTCATGCTATATTAATGACTCACACTACGCCAGCTAATCCCGAAAATAATATCTATCTTGCACCGTGGAAGTCTCTATTTGGAATAATAAGAGTTATGTGGAGCTCTCTGAATCAGAAGTTCATAAGGCACAATACTTGCTAAGGTTTTTCAAACAGCAATCTAGTGGGCTTGATTGTGGGAAAAACTCCACGCTTAAGGTTGTTTATTTCATAGGCGCCTATGACCACCTAGAAGTCCTCGTTACCAAAAAGTTCCCATGACAGATTGATGCTATGTGATTCATTTTGTTGGTTTCAATCCCATTTCTTCACCCTTGTGAGCATCACCCCATGCAATGAGTGTTAAGTGGACTATTCAAATCATGAGAATTATTGGTCAGCCACATCATTACTCATGAATGTGGGTCATGTATTAATGACTTACACTACGCAAATAACCCCAAAGTATCTAATATCTTGAACTGTGGAAGCCCCTATATAAATAATAAGATAAGGGAGCTCTAACTGGTAGTTCATAGCACAATACTTGCTAAGGTTTGCAAATGGGGTGCAAGCTAAGTGGGCTTGATTGTGGGAAAACTCCACAATTAAGCAAACTTGAGCCAGAGGCGTCTTGGATGGGTGACCACCTCTTGGGAAGTCTTGTTTCACCGTGCAAACCCTAAGTGATGATTGGATGCTATGCTTATTCATTGCTTGGTTTCAATCCCATTTCTTCACCCTGTGAGCATCACCCCATGCAATGAGTGCTAAGTGGACTATTCAAAATCATGAGAATTATTGGTCAATTGTGACTAATACCCATGAATATGGGTCATATTAATGACTTACAATTGCATAGCTAACCTCGCCAAAATAATATCTAATATCTTGGAATCATGGAAGCCCCTATATAAATAATAAGAGTTAAGGGAAATCTAACTGGGTAGTTCATAACGCACAATAATTGCTAAGGTTTTACAAACGGGGTAGCGTTATGTGGGCTTTGATTGTGGGGAAAAATCCACAGTGAAGCTTGTTTGAGCCATAGGAATCTTGTGATGGGTGACCACTCGAGAAGTATTGGTTACTGGGTGAAAGCCCCGGAAGTGATGATGATGCTATGCGATTCATTTTGTTGGTTTCAACCCCATTTCTTTTCACCCCTGAGAGCATCAACCCATGCAATGAGTGCTAAGTGGATTATTCAAATCATGAGAATATTGGTCAGTTGTGGACTAATACTCATGAATAAGGGTCAATATATTAATGACTTACACTATGCTAACTCAAAATAATATCTAATATCTTTTACATGAAGCCCCTATAAATAATAAGAGTGAAGGGACCTCTAACTAGGTAGTTCATAAGGCACAATACTTGCTAAGGTTTTGCAAATGGGCAGCAAGCTAAGTGGGCTGATTGTGGGAAAAAATCCACAATTAAGTACACTTGAGCGGGAGGCCTCTTGGGATGGGTGACCACCCGAAGTCCGGTTACCGTGCAAGCCCTTAAGTGATGATTGATTACATTCATTTCGTTGGTTTCAATCCATTTCTTCACCTCGAGCATCACCCCATGTAATGAGTGCAGTTATGGACTATTCAAATCATGAGAATTATTGGTCACTTAAGTGACTAATAATATTCATGAATATGGGTCATATAATAGACGACACTACGCATTAATCCCTAAAATAATATCTAATATCTTAAATCGCTGGAAGCCCCTATATAAATAATAAGAGTTAAGGGAGCCTAACCCGGTAGTTCATAAGGCACAATACTTTCTAAGGTTTTACAAATGGGGTAGTAGCTATGTGGGCTTGATTGTGGAAAACTCCACAGTTAAGCATAAAGTTGCATGAGGCATCTTGGGATGGGTGACCACCGGAGAAGTCCTAGTTACCGGTGCAAGCCCGAAGTGATGATTGATGCCATGTGATTCATTTTGGAGCTCACCCCATTTCTTCACCCCTCGTGGAGCATCACCCAAGCAATGAGTGCTAAGTGGATATTCAAATCATGAGAATTATTGGTCGGCCATAATTAATACTCATGAATATGGGTCATACATTAATGACTTACACTACGCAGTTTAACTTCCGAAAATAATATCTAATATCTTTCACTGTGGAAGCCCCCTATATGAATAAATCCTTCCATATATGTATAGAATCATCTTTCATACCTTAGGAGCTTATAATTGAGAGTTGTTTAAGAAGGGAGAGACCTTGAAGAACTAAGTAGTCTTGGGGATTGTGACAATGATATCTTCCAATCCATAAACAAAATTGAAATTTGTAAAAGATCCATTTTAGATAGAGAAAAATACTTCAACATGATGTGTGCTGAAGCTCCTAAAACATGATACATAGGTCATGTAGAAGCCGCAAAATTTTTGCAGCATAGTATCACTTGTTTGTCTCATGTTTTCCCACATGCCATGAGATTGAATTGCATGAGATTTTGAATCTTCCCCATTGTGAAAGATTTAACCTACAACCTATTAATGGATATAGAGAAAAATACTTCAACATGATGTGTGTTGAAGCTCCTAAAACATGATACACAGGTCATGGTAGCTGTGAAAATTTTGTAGCATAGTATCACTTGTTTGTCTCATGTTTTCCCACATGCCAAGAGATTGAATTGCATGAGATTTTGAATCTTCCCCATTGTGAAAGATTAACCTACAACCTACAATGGACATAGAAGGGAATATATCTGATTACTGAGAGGGGGTTGAATCAATAATAGAGAAATTTTAAACCATTCAAACATATAATACAAGTGTTATATCAAGCATCATTATCATCCAATAATTGCGTATAAATAAACAATGAACAAATGAGAAATCATAATACATACACGTAAAGACACCAGTTGTTTTTTCAGAACCCAAAGGTGAGAAACCACATCACTATTTTTCTTATATGTCTTGAAGAATGTTACATTCATTGGAAGCACCAACCTCTTTTTTTTTCCAGCTACAACCAGAATGAGTGGCTCCAAACTCCTAGTTTCTCAAGCTACATCCTGAGGGAATTTCCAACTCCCAATTCTAGATACAACAACCGTAAGGAGGCTACAACCCCATGTTCTTAGGATCCAGCCTAAAGGAAGCTACAAACCCCTTTCATTGCCCCATCCAACCACCCCGACGTAGAAGTAGAATGATGGAAACCATGTCACACTAATTATCACAAAGGATATACTGATGTAACCTTGTACCAATCAACCTGCGAATCGTTATTGTAACAACTCCTACTCAATAACATGTCCAAACAACATGTAATCAACTCAGACTATAAACAAGTGCATCAACCATGCACCAATCACTCAACTCGCACTTATCAACGAATGCATCAACAATGCAATCAAATATATGTACCAATCACATCAAATACACACATCAACACTAGTGACTCATCAAGATGTACCAACATCATCATATACACCTCATGTATGTGCCAACTCATCAACTACTTGTTCAAAATCCATGTACTTCAACCATACACCAAGTACATATACCAATATACCATCAAAAGTTCTCTAGCAATACATCACACTATCCATAAATCAAATACCATAAACCTTACATCAAACCATTGCGCCACAACTCTCATCATATGTAGCCTCAAGCCAAACCAACAACTTCATGAACAACAATATCACAAACTAAAAAGATCAATACCCATATGCCAAATACCAACAACAAAATACCAATTGTATCCCTCAACAAATCTGATATATACAGCAATATTTCAACATCCAATACCATCTCAAGAGCTAAACCCCGTCTCACAAAACATAATTCTCAACAAGATGCCATTCTCATAAATAAACTCTAACCATGTTGTCGGCCAAGGATTACGCGACTTTTTCACAATTTTTGTTCTATTTTTCTCTCATCGCGACTTTTCCCCTCGCCACACTTTTCCATCGCACTTTTTCCTTATAAATAATACATGCCCAAATAACATTTTCATAAAAATAGATATTCAATTATATTCAAGTGTGATTAAATGAGGGAGCCTTGCCTTTTATTTATACTTCAAGAAGCATCCCACTTTCCTTATTTTAGGGAGTTCTCAATCCTTTATTATTTAAATAATTTCTTTTGTAAACACTTTGAATTTTGGGGCTTTAGATGACTCAAGAGGGTTCTCCAACTTCACATGGCCATAACTCTTAACCATGAGGAACACAGGACATTCCACATACCACCAAAATGGCATGACATGTACTATCCATCTAGAATAGTCTTTACCTACAAATATATCAAAATTCATATCATTATCCATCAAACAAACTTGGGTCCATATTACTCAAACCTTTGTGCTAACGGAATTCGCTACCGTATTCTTTTTTCAAGCCACATCAATGGCAACTAACCCAATTAATCAACAATATCCCCCCTTGGCATTCATGGAACACTTCATGAAATATTGAAGTCATATCACCCATACTCCCCCTGGAACCATGCACCTCTCAGTTTCCAAAAATTTACATTTTCATCTGATAAATCTCTCCCCTTTGTCATCAATGGAAAAGGTATCTTTCCATCCGATGATTCTGTGGAGGTTCCCCTTAAATAAAATGCTCAAAAATCAAAAAGTTCTCATAATGGAATGAAACTTCACTTCCATTGGCGTAATCGACTCATCAGCATGATTTCTACAAAGATATTTACTTCTCAATGGACACCGTGATGTAAGAGTTATCGACTCACCATTTTCTCTCAAACAGCCTAAAAGTCGAGGTCAAACCCATTGGAAAAAAGTCAATGTTGACGCCAAGATGACAACATGACATCACTAAAGACACCTCATGATGTCGCATGTGGAAGAGATAAGGGCTTACATGTGATCGACGGGATGATGCACTGGGACCAATGGTAGTGTGACATGTGGCGCTGAATTGGCTAGGCGATGTGGGTGGCAGATCCACTAGAATTGGACACACATGGCAATTTTTGGTCAGGTGGTGGTGCCACGTGGCTCCGGCATGGGTAGCCACGTGGCACACAGTCATCAATTCATATGACAAGTTCCAAAAATTAGTTTGTGGTCCATGGGTTTTGAACCCACCACCACCCACCAAGCCCAAGCCTAAAGAAATGACCAAACACCAATGCTTCAATATATTTGTTAAACTTCAAACACAAACATATTTAAATTCTACGTATATGCTATATTGAGGAGGGGGTCGTATGTCTTCCCAAACTCTCGCGGGTCTTATACCATGGCATACAACCTGAGACACATGCTTTAAGGCACGTAATTGATAGGGCCTAGCCCCTGAATTCATATATCCAAATGACCACAAGTTTGAAGCTCTGGGACTCACCCTTAGGGCTGACTCTTTCAGGCTCCATCCCATGCAAGCACCCCCAAATCCGTGAGCTAGCTTAAGCATGGGCTAGCTGGCCACATTGGGCACATATGAATATTAGCGTACCTTGAGGGCTACATCAAATTTATGTAAAAGGGTTTTCAAGTTCGCTTTTACTCTTAATGATGGGTCTCTGACATGACCTAGTGGTTTTAAGGATTATCTTTGGCCATTTGAGTGGGGGATTAGATCCTAAAGAGGCCGACTGTGGTGTTGGATCATCCTGAGCCTAAAAACTATAAAAACTAGGATTTTCGAATCTTGTAAGAGACTTTTTGATGCAAGGTTTTGAAGGGCGCTTGTACCTGTCTTTCTCATGTTTTTGAGGGCATTTTTGCCATGTTTTGAGAGGAATTTGATGGAGCATGTTTGAATCTGAGTAAGGAGGTCTTGCACAACAAATCTGAAGTATGTTATGTAACAAAAAAGAGCAATTTTAAGAGAACTTTGATCATTTTAAAAAGCAATAAAGAGGTCATCCACTTGGAAGCTGCCAGAGAGGTGAGCTTACAACGATTATGAACTCCTGCTATCAACCCTTGTCTCTATTTTTTTATGTTTTGTTGTTCTATTCTCTTCATTTTGCAGCAGCACATGGATATTAATGGATGATCTATTTATTCATTAATAAGCATCAAGTAAAAAGTCACATTTGATATTCCGCTAACAAGATAATGTTTATGGAGCCGTGATTCTTAACAATCCAATGCCTAAAATACATTAAACCAACCTGCGATTAATCAATAATACTCTCATTTTTGGATCAATTTTATGGTAATGAGCATTTGGTTTCTTTGAAGGTTTGATATGAATTGCAAGCATTGGATGCTTACTAGAGAAAAACTCAAGCGAGGAATAGGCCAACTTGAGGCTCTTAATTCCGAGATTCAAAGGAGACCGCATAAACAAGAAATGTCTTCACCAAGAAAATTCAGGGTCCTTATGTATCCGAGGACGATTTCTTTGAGTCATTTCAGATAATAAAAGCCATGGTAGAGGAACTTTATCATGAAAGAGGACAGTGAAGAAATCAAAAGTTTGAAGAAGGTGAATCTTCAATAAGATCATGAGTTGGAGGTGGTGGACCTTCGTAACCTTCTTCTCATTCATCCTCATCATCTAATAATAATGAAGCAAGTGTACATCCCTTCAAGGATAAGAAACCTAAGAAAACTCATCATTCTTCTGATATGCCGTTTTTAAAGTTAGATGTAAAGTTTCAACAACCCACTTATGATGGTGAATTAGATGCTGAAAAAATAGATAATTGGTGAGACAGTTAGAATTCTATTGCAGGATATAAAGGATTGTTGAAGATGAAACAAAGATCCAACTTGCAAGTCTCCAATTGGGAGGCACAACTCAGGGTGGTGGAAAGCAAAGCTAAGGATGATCTCAATAAAAATGGTGAAACAATCTCTTCCTCAAATTATTTTATGACTTATTTGAAGAAACAATTATATCCATTAGCACACATGCAACAGGAACCGAAGAATTGGCAAAGCAAGTTGGGCACAAAGTGTACAAGAATATACCGTGATATTTTGTAAGAAAGATTAAATTCTGGCATTATGTTATATATAAAGGACACTCCTAAAATATATTGGTAGTCTACATTCTTATCTCAAGCACACTTTTCTTATGCTAAATACTTCTAACTTTTATGAAGTATGTGTACAAGCCATTTACATTTAATCTAGTAAAGGGAATGTTGGCGATAGTGTTTCTACAGATACTTAGCAAAGAAAGGATACGGAGAAAAGGAAATGTAGAAGACAACAAGAAAGGAGAAGCCATCGCGAGTAACCCTAAATTACACCGCCATTCGGCGTCAGTCCAACTCATGTCTCTTCATTGCTAAAGCCATGTTGAATAAACTCTGAAAATCCTCTTAAATCAAGTAAAACGCGCTCTAAACTACTACTGCACGCGTTAGAACGTCAAGTGTGCTTCCATTTCATCGCGACGATTAGAACGCTATTGGCCTTTACCGCAGCTCAAGTACTTAACAAAGCACAAAAATAGGAAAGTTGCCGACGGAAAAGAGCTTTGGGTCAAGCAATGAACTCCCAAACATGCATGGTTGAGGTTTCGTCCAAATACCTATCTCCTTTTAGCCTATAAAAGAATGGGTAGTGGTACTATTTGGAGGAGGAAAAGATAGCAAAGAAACTCTACACAATTGTCGAATCCATTTGTCCCAACCTTTATCCTTTCTCGCCTAAGAAGAATTCAAGCAAAGCAACAGAGGGACATATTTCCAAAGAAGAGGAGGAGCCGGATCGTGGATCGAGGGAACGCGTATCGGGTTCTCGATGGCTGTGTTGATCATCTTGGAGATTACAGAATATTTTCCCGTCCTAACAATCTAGATATATATTTTATTTGATTTATGTTTAATTTCTAACCCTGAGGGCAGAAGAATAGCATGCATGAAGTTTTTTCTTGATTTCGCGGTGGATTTCATCTTTGGAAGGAGTAAAGAAAAGCAAGCGGATAAAATGAACGGAGGATTCTACACGCAGCATCAATATAGTAGGTCTTTTCCATGCTGGTGTGTGAAAAAGGATTTGAGTATTGGGGTGATAGGTAAAAAGTGTTTTCTTTAAGGTCACGATCTACAAGTTCAGTTCTCCAGTTTGTTAGTCAGTCCCAGAGGGTATTATTTCCTCATCAACACCTACTTGCAAGCATTGGTAAGAAAGAATGGATGAAGATCCCTTGTTGATCTTACATCCGACTTAATCCAGGTGCTAGTAGCTAACCCAGAAGTAGAATACAATTCGACGCTCAAGTGGATTCTGACTGACATTGACACGCTTGTAGCTATGAGAATCCAAGGTATAAATTTGTTGCAAGTACTAGCTCTTCAAATCAATTGTTGTAGATGATGAGTGAAAGGAATGAACTTTTCCACATAAGGGTTATTATAACACATAATTCTAAAGTTGATAATTTGTAGACAAGGATCGAAGTCAATATATCCGGGCAAGAAGATGTTGTAAATAACTGGACTTGAAACAAAGCCATAACTTAAACCATATCCATTGGGATGGATATGTGGTGATAATAATTTATAAGCAACCAAGAAATGTAAAATCAAGTTTGCAATCACTTCTAATTATGTTGATGAAGTAGAGCTTGATATGGTGCTACTGGACATATGTGGAATTGTACCGGGAAGCCTTCCATAATTCTTGATGATAGGAAAGCCATATTCTACAGGGAGGAAAATAGATATTGCTTCAAGAAAGATGGGAAAGAGTACATTGTTCTTTCTCATCGCATAAAAACTGACAGATATTATGCAACTACAGGGAAGTTAAAAAAAAAATGGTAAAAAAAAAAAAAAAAAAAAAAAAAAAAAAAAAAAAAAAAAAGGAAGTTAGTGATGCTAAACATGAGATAATTTTGTATGTGTCTAACAATCATGAAGTGTCATCTGGGGTGCGCTTCAACATGAGGTTCAACAAGATGGAATTTGTCGTTCTATGTATAGCATGTTTTGTCATTTCATTTTGCATACTATATTGTTGTTATTGCGAAGGGTGTATACGCGAAATGCTACAAAGAATGTAGATGATTGTGTGATTGATGGAATGATTACTTTGATAAAAAATGTTATCTCAAAAGCCATGTTCATAGATTGGTTAGGTGATTATTGTCCAAACAGAGAGGATGGATGATACAATACAAAGTGGGGAGGCAGTACCCTCACCTCACTCGGAGAAAGTGCACTTTTTGGTGGTCCAAAAGCTCTCAAAGTGGGGAGGAATGATCCAGAGGCTCCCCAGTTCTTAAAATGCTCAAAAATCGTGTTATTGAATGAATGAACCAATTCCATTGCAAACTATCGTCAGTCGATTCCTACAATATATTTACTTTCTCAAACGGATTATCAGTTTATGAGTTATCGCAGACTGGCCTATTTCTCAAACATTTAAAAAGTCAAAGGTCAACTGGGCTAAAGTCAATGATGACGTCAACATGACGAAATCATGACATCACCAAAGAAACCTCATGATGTTGATGTGGTAGAGACAAGTGGCAACATGTGACTGGACAGATGATGCAGAATTGGACCAATGGCAATGTGACATGTGGCAACAGTTGACTAGGCAGATGTGGATGGCGGTGATCCAATTAGAATTGGACACATGGCAATTTTTGGTCAAATGGTGGTGCCACGGCCTGTGCATGGGAAACCATGTGGCACCCAAATGTTAAATTCATATGACAAGTTCCAAAATTATTTTGGGGTCCATGGTATTTGAACCCACGACCACCACCAAGTTCTCAGTTTTTCCTTTAAGAAATGACCCAACACCAATGTGCCCACATATTACTTGTTAAATCAAATGTATTTAAATATATTTTAAATTATAATGTATGTGTTATGGCACGGAGGAGGGGGCCCCAGCCCGTGGTCTTATACCATGGCATACAACCTGAGACACATGCTTTAAGGCACGTGGGTTTGGATAGGACCTTAGCTCTTTGGACTTCTGCCAGATCGAAATGACCATGTTAAGTCTAGGGGCCTATCCCTTAGGGCTGGACCTTCTAGGCCCCGATCCTTACGCAAAAGCCCCCAAATCCAGACAGGCATGGCTGGGGCCACATTATACATATGATCATTAGGCTTAGCACCAAACTTTTGGGGTCTATAATTGTAAATTTATGTAAAAAGTGAGTTTCAAGGCCGCTTGTAATTTTTAATTATTTGGCGTGATATTATGACCAGAAAGTGGCTTTTTTAGGATATCTTGGCCATTTAGAGGGGAATTTGATCCTTTAAAGAGGCTGCATCTTCGTGTGGAAGTTGGACTTCCTCATGAACTCCTAAAACTATAAAACCGTGCTTCTTGAAGCTGAGGAGACTTTTATGTGGTTTTGAAGGGTCATGAAATTTTGGCCTCTTTCTCATGTTTTGAGGGGCATTTTTGCCATGTTTTTTTGAGAGGAATTTGATGGAGCATGCTTGAATCTGAGCAAGGAGGTCATGCATAGCAGATCTAAAGCATGTTATGTAAATGTTACAATTGTAAGAGAAATTTGAAGCATTTTAAAGAGCAATAAAGAGGTCCTCCACTTGGAAGCGGCCCCAGAGACATAGCCACATATTCGTGAACTCCGTTATCAACCTCCTCTTGTCTTCATTTCTTCGTTGTTCTATACTTTCATTTGCAAGATGGATATTAATGGTTGATCTCTTTATTCATTAATAAGCATCAAGTAAAGTCACATTTGATATTCTGCAAAAAAGATAATAAGCTGTGATGTATTTCACATTCTTAACAATCATATGCCTAAAATACATTGGGAATCCAACCTGTGATTTATTAGTAATACCTTCATTTTTGTATCACCGGGTTGTTCTGGACCTAATCCTTCTCGAACTCATCTCAACATGAATTGTCTTCCAGATGGTACTTCCTCGCTGTAAATCTAAGACATATAAGATAAGCATTCAAAATAATTCATTTTGGAGTAGAAATTACTCTGTCTCCGCTTAAGATACTCTCAAAGCTTGGAAGCGGTTTTGTAAAGATATATGCCAATTTGTTTTTTTGTGCCCACATATTCAACTCTAATGTTCTTCTTCATAACATGTTCTCATAGAAAGTGATATTTGATTGAAATGTGCTTCGTCTTGAAGTGCAGCATCACCGGGTTCTTTTGAGATACTACTAATATGCTTGTTTTATCACAATAGATTGAAATGGCTCATCATACTCAACCTCAGATATCTTTCAGAGTTTGTTTCATCCATAGAACCTATGTACAAATGATGTTGCTGTAATATACTTCCCGGCCGTCAGATAAGGATATTGATGATTGCTTCTTGCTAAACCATGATACTAAACACTCACACCAGTGGAGCAATGTTGTCTAATCGTGTTTAATCGGGTCATCAGTGCAACCTGCCCAATCTTCATCTCCGTAGGCAATAAGTGATAGATCCTTTCCTTGGATACCATAATCCAAACTTTTTTGTTCCTTTGAGATATTGGAAAATCCTCTTCACTGCTATCACATGTGACTCCTTTGGTTCGGCTTGAAATCGTGCCACCTATCCAACCCCATTGCTATATCTCGGGGTATGGATGTTGTCACATATAGTAAGCTACCAACCATTAGATACATTTCTGTTCTCAGAATTTGAATCATCATCTTACCAACTTTTGAACTCCGTTTGTATAGGAGTGGTAACTCCGGTTTTGCAATCTTCAATTCCCCAAAGCTCTTTAGCATTTCTCCTATATACTTATTTAAAATAAAATTCTTTGGTTGCTTTGACATATCTAAAGACCCATAAAAAGGATAGTTCTCCAAGTGTACGATATTTCAAATTCATTCTCACAAGATATCCTTTGCAAAATTGCCTTAACCTCATTATCAAGATTTCCGAAAAATAATACTCATCAACATAAACTTCACTAATAAAATACTATCTTGAGTTACCTGATGTAGAGGTTGTTGTATGCACTTCCTTTTCGAAACCCTTCATGTTGTAGATATTATTTATCCACCTGATTACCATGCTCTAGGAGCCTTTAGACCATACAAGGCCTTTCTTCAATTTACACATATCCGCTCTTCTAATAACCCAAATCCTTCCGTTCAATGCAGAGTTCTTTTTCAGTTCTCTATATTTAGAAAAGTTGATTGCACATCCATCTGATACACTTTATTATTATCATGCATAATCTAGGAGCACTCAAATTAAGCTCTATTCTGAAACTCGGAGAAAACAGGTGTCTTCAAAGTTGATTCCTTGAACCCGTGTGTATCATTTACATACCAATCTATCTCTATTCCTTGTAACATGTCCATCTTCATTTAATTTATTTCTGAATACCCACTTTGTGCCAATTCCATTCTTATTTGATTTTGGAACCAATTCTAAGGTGTCATTCTTCTTCATCCTATGGCCTTATTCCAAAATTCATCCTTGCTTGCCTCTTCAAAAATTGTTTGTCTAATCAGATGAGAGTGTTAGGTGTGTTTGTTCTAGTGAACGCATTCTTCTTCTAGTCTCAACTCCTGCATATTTGTTTCCCATAATATGATCTTAAGGATGATTCTTATGTACTCAACTGCTAGGTGTCTTTGGAGGCATTTATTGAACTTGCTCTTCTACTGCCCTGATCCTCTTTCATCTTCCCTTCACTTTATTCTTCATACTCTCGCTTCTTCTTCAGAAATTTGTTCCATTGATTCATTTTCTTTCTTCCTTTACCTCCCTGCCCACCTGCTTTCTCATCAATTGTTACATTGATACATTCCACAACTTTGTTCAACCTCAAATTGTAAATAATTTTATATGTTTTCCTTGTACTTGAGTGCAACCAACAAGTACTCCTTTGTCCACACGAGAGTCAAACTTTTCCATTCTCCCATCTTCTCTTTTGATTGTAGCATTTGCTTCCAAATACCTCGGCGTTTCACATTTTTTGGTCTTTCTTTCCATATCTCGTAGGGATTTTGTCATTGGTGCTTCGAGCATACTGCTTTTGAATGTAAACCTGTATGACCGTAAGTGTCCAAAACATATCCGTCAATTTGGAATCCATTAACATCACTGCCATTTCATGTATTATCTTGTTCTTTCTTTCAACAACTCCATTCAATTTGAGATGTCCTAGCAAATGTAGAATTGCTTTTTTATTCCATTACTGCTACATTAGTCCATAAATTCCCTTGAAGTGAACTCTCCATTATCATATATTTCAAACATTTGATTTTTGAATCCATTTCGTTTTCAAACATTTCATTTCTTTGTAGACCTGGAAGTTTTCAAAAGCTTATGACTTATTCTCGAGAAAGAAAATCGCTACTATTCTTTGTTTAATCATAAACCAATAACATAAAGTATTTCTCACCTTTTAAACCCTTTGTTGTAGTTGGTCGTAAACTAGATCAGTATGCACAATTTCCATGGTCTTGTTGTTGAATATTCATTTTGATTTAAAACCTGTCTTGTTTTCTTCCTTTGTTGACAATGCTTCCATGAAGTGTTGGTTGGTTTCATAATCTAGGGCATTTATCAGCTTTCTTCCTTTTTTGTTGACTTTGACAAGGTTATCAAAGTGTATGTGACCCATTCTATATCTGCCATGTAGATAACTTTCATCTTTCCTTTCCCGACAACACTTTTCATTTCCCAAATTCACTTAGTACATATATTTTGCTTGAAGTTCTCGCACCAAGGTAATCAATTTTCCTAAACCTTTTTTTCTTATCTTTACTTTTGTGAATCGAAACTAATTTTATGACCTTGGTCACTTCCTTTTGAATCACACTTAGAAGATTGTGTTTCGGTCATCTTCTACTAATAGAACATTTTTTGCCTTCCTTGGTATTCTTGTTTTAATTTCGACTATGCCTTTTCCAATGATTTTAGTTGAATCATCATTGTCAAAGGAGAATGGTCCATCTCTTTCCCTTCCTAATGTAAGAAACTTGTTCTATCGGGCTTGTCTATGTGTTTTGAATAGCCATTGTCAACATACCAACCATGTTTTTTTTTTTTTTTTTTTTTTTTTTAATTTTAATAATTTTTATATTGATTATGATTTATTATACATGTTCTCTTCTGAGGTTCTTGTCTGTGTTTGCTGTTGTTATGTTGTGGTTCTCTAGTAGAAATTGTCATTTTGAAATCTTTGGCCATGTGTCCAAAGTTGTTACACTTTGTAGCATTCAATTTCAATGTTCCAGTATGATTCAAACCTGTTTTTGTATGTTTGACTAGGCCTCTGGATAACTCCTTTGTGTATGTGAATTTCAAAGTTGTTTATGTTCCTACCGTTAGATCTCGCACTACAGCTTATGTCCAAAATTATTACATGGCTAACATAAACCAAAAACATAGTTTGATACTTGAGAGTTGAAAATATTATGAAAGGGGCTCTCTTATTAATCCTTCTTCTTGAGGCCTATCATTGTTGATTCAAATCCTCAATCTTCTATGATGTAAAGAACCTTGGTAATCTTCCCTAGATCTACTATCCCTTGATTGTTTCTACATAGATTTTTGGATATGTTTCTGTTATGTTGTTTTGGAGTTTGATACCTTTTCTCTGTCTCTGATTGTATCCAAGTTCTGACTTGTCATGATGAGGTTTGATCATTGATAATGTCATCCAAAACTTTTGGAGTTGTTTTGCATATTTTCTTTTGAATATCTTTTCTAATGTGACAATCTATGCTTCCAAATTTTCAATGATCCTATCTCTTTCTTCTAGTTGTTCTTGAGTGTTTTCCAATTCTTTTTATTTTCTTCATTCCAACTTTCATAAATTCTAGATCATTTGTTATATTTCCTAAGTGTCTTCTTTCTTTGAGTTCAGTTCCCCGAGTATGTAGCTTTGTTTTTCTTTCTTTGTTCTCTTCTTATAACTTCTATCACACACAACAATTCTTCTCAGTAATCAACTTCAATTCTTCATATATTCTTCTTCGGCCTCTTTTATATTCTTCTTTTTTTGGTGTATTCTTTATTCTAGTCCTCTACCGCCATGAATAGAACTCTTTGTGTTTCACTGTCACTGACTTTATCTTCATCCGATGAGGAGATGTCTTCTTTGGTGCATAAGCTTTCTTGAAAGTTTTTTTGTGGTTCTTTTGCCTTGTGATGTTTGTTTTCTTATTTGAGCAAATCTTCTACTACTCCTCTTTTTATTATGAGGACATTTTTAGAAAAATGACCGGATACCATCACAATTAAAACAAATCAATGGAAGTTTTACCTTTATATCTGCCGCTGGTTCCCTTTTTCAATCTTCTAACAAAGTTGGCCATTTCTTCAACATCTTTCTCGATGTCATTGTTGGTTTATGTTCTTTTTCTTTTGCTTTCCTTGTTTTGGACTTTTGGATGCTTTGAAAGATAATTCTTTTATATCTAGATTTTCTTGTTCGGGCTTCTCTTTTCTTATGTTGTGAAGATTCCATTTAGTTTGTTCATGCTTATTGAGTCTAGATCTACTTTTTCTTCTAGTGATGATATCTAGGATCAACCATAGGAAGATATCTTAGTACCTTTTGGTACCAATTACATATTCTTAATTTGTTCTCCAATCCCATGATTGCATTTCTATCAAGCTTATCGACTGTTAAGAAGTAGGCTGCAATATCATCTTCCTTCATCTTTAGTTGTTCGAATCGCTCAGAATTTTCCTTTTGAAGCTTTGTTGCTTTTGAATTTGACCCTTCATAAATATTTTGAGCTTGTCCTAAATCTCTTTAGCATATTTACAATGTATAACTTTTGTGTATATTGATTCACAAATACCATTTAGAAGTGCATTTGTGGCTTTGAAATTATTTTGCCCAAGTTTTATTACTCTTTCATTTCATTTTGTCTATGGGAACTCTGGTTCTTATATATCCATCTACAATTGATTGCCAAATTTCAAACTCCCTATGCCTCTATATATGTTATCCTTCGCCTTCCAAATGCATACTTTTGTCCATCAAATTGTGGTATTCCATTTTATACATATTTTTCTCTCCATGATCTACCTTCCATTGTTTAAACTATTTTCTTGAAGGATATTCTTTGATTCCAATTGTTTGATTACTGAGAGGGGGGTGAATCAGTAATAGAACAATTTAAACCTTTTCAACCATATAATGCAAGTGTTATATTAGTGTAGCATTATCGTCCAATAATTGTAGAGTAAATAAACAATGAAAAAATGAGCAATCATACACATACACGGTACACCAGTGTTTTTACGTTGAAACCCAAAGCGGGAGAAAACTACTGAATGATTTTTCTTATATGTCTTGAAGAATTACATTCATTGGAAGCACCAACTTCCTTTGTTTTCCAGCTGCAACTGGAAGGAGGCTCCAACCCCCTAGTTTCTCAGGCTACAACCTGGGGGAATCTGCAACTCCCCAATTCTCTAGCTACAACCAGAAGGAGGCTACAACCCCCTATGTTCTTCGGCTATAACCGGAAGGTGGCTACAACCACTTGTCCTTGCCCCGTCCAACCACCCTGACGTAGAAGTAGAATGATGGAACCACTATCACACTATCACTGTGAGATATACTGTTGTAAACCTGTACCAATCAACCTGTAATCAACCTGTAAGAACATGTACCAATAACCTATCCAAACAACATGTAATAAACTTGTACCATAAACAAGTGCATCAACCATGCACCAACATGTACTTCAACATGTACCATCAATGAGTGCATCAAACATGCACCAAATATGTACCAATCATGCATCAAATACACATCAACTATGACTCATCAAGATGTACCAACATCATCAAGTATACACCTCATGTATGTGCCAACTCATCAACTACTTGTCTCGACCATGTACCTCAACCATACACCAAGTACATATACCAATATAACCATCAAAAGTTCTCTAGCAATACATCACACTATCCATAACCTAATACCATGAACCCTTACATCAAACCATGTTCCACAACCTCACTGTTATGTAGCCTCAAGCTAAACCAACAACTTCAGCAACATGTCACAACCAAAAGACCAATACCCATATGCCAAATACCAACAACAAAATACCAACTGTATCCCTAAAAAAATATGATATATGCAGCAATATTGAACATCCAATACCATCTCAAGAGCTAAACCCTAGCTCACAAAACATACCTCAAACAAGTTGCACCTGAGAAACTCCAACCATATTGTTGCCGCAATTTTTCTATCACACTTTTTCTGCCGCACTTTTTCTGCCGCACTTTTTCTGTCGCACTTTTTCTGCCGCACTTTTCCTACCGCACTTTTTCTGCTACACTTTTCCTGCTGCATTTTTTCTACTGCAATTTTTCTCTATAAATAATACCTTCCCAAAAATAACCTTTCACAAAAATAGATATTCAATGATATTCAAGTGTGATTAAATGAGAGAGCCTTGCCTCTTATTTATACTTTCATGTAGCATCTCACTTTCCTTATTTTAGGGAGTTCTACTTTAACTTTATTATTTAAATAATTTCTTTTGCAAACACTTTGACTTTTGGGGGCTTCTAGATGACTCATGAGGGTTCTCCAACTTCACATGGCCATATCTCTCTAAACGTGAGGAGTTATGTGACATTCCACATACCACCGGAAATGGCATGACATGTACTATCCATCTAGAATAGTATTACCTGAAAATATATCAAAACTCATACCATTATCCATCAAACAAACTTGGCTCCATTACCCAAACCTTTGTGCTATCGGAATTCGCTACCGGACTTTCTTCAAGGGTTGACATCAATGGAAACTAACCCAATTAATCAATAATATATTGGTCTTCTGATTGATTTGGAAAATGAAATGGGAAAAAGAGAGAAATAATGAGCCTTGGAGGTTTTATAGATGAAATTCGGGTGAAATCCTAAATTAGGGAATGCACCACCAAAGGAAAATTGCTTAAAAGGACTAATTGATGCATCATATTGAAATCATAAAAGAATTATAGGGAATTTTCCATGAAAGGGAAATAAATCTAAGGGACCAATTGATGCACATGATGAAATCCTAAAAAAGGGAAATTTCCCCAACATGGCAATTGATGCGTAGGATGAAATCCAAAAAATTAGAAAAATCGCTCCAATGGACCAATTGATGCACTGGGGTCAAATCCTAAAAAATAGGGAATTATCCACCATAGGAAAATTGCTCCAAGGGACCAAGAGATGAAGGGATCAAGAGACCAATTGATGCACCAAGGTGAAATCATAAAAATAGGGAATTCGCCACCAAATGGAAATCACTCCAAGGGACTAATTGATGCACTTAGGGTGTGATCCTTGATGTAATATTGGATATTGGGGGATATTTCTTCTATAATGAAATATTGGGTGTTTTCACATGTTAATGGCTCATTTAATCCTATGAAATTGTTATGGAAGATGTTATGTGTTGTTGGGTTGTCAATTCTATTGAAGGTTGTCCTACTTGGTCCTTATCTCTTATAATATCAAGTTACGGTTGTTCCTTCAATATTACTGTTGCACATTATTTATTGGCTTTAAATACATTGGTTATTATGGTGCATTTGTTGTTAGAGATCTCACTCACTATCATATAACCTAAAATTCTATGTGGAATACTCATGGCACATCAATGCATGGCTTGACTACGTTTTCTCCATAATAATTGAAATTGTCTTCGTTCATATTCCTTGACTCCATAACCCTTTGGATTGGCATTGGTATTTATCCACCATCCCATTTACTTCTATGGTTCATCTTACACTTCACTTACGAACACCTCCCTTGTTCTAGAGGAAAGCCATGTTAAAGAAAGAGGAAGAGCTATTGTGGTGACAGTGGGTAGCCTTCCTTAGCTCCCCTTGGCTTGCACTCACGTTTCATGGATTTCTCATTTAAGTTCAACTTTGGGAAGTAACATGAGGTAAACTCTCCAGGAAAGAGTCTTCGAGAGGTCTTGTGCAAGAGTTTTTTGGGCCATGTGAACGTCCTTAGGAGGCTAGGTGAGGTTGGGCATGAACTCTCCTCACAACATGGGTGAAAATGTGGTTCACTGATCACTACCTATGGACCCAATTCTCTGACCCTTCACCTTAACTTCCTTCAAATAATGGGGAAATGATTAAGCACAATTTTACTCAATGAGATTTGAATAAACAAGGAGGAAATACAAGGATCACTATTAGTCAAAAAATAAACAAGGACCTAAGGGACTTGCTCACTAACCCACTCCCTTACTCTAGAACTACAAAATAAAGAAATGGTAAAAAGAGAAGGGGCCATGGATGGCCAAGGAACCCATAAAAGAAATAAAACAAAAAGTAAGGTATTCGCGAGGGGGTAGATTTAGGAGATGTATGTATTCAGTTTCTTGGAAATACTTACGATTGATACATTCCAAATACTAATGTTTAGAGTAAGGCCTTAAATCACCAATATTTCAAGAATCCCTATGAGTTCTATAATTCTTTCTTGCTGACAAAGACCATATATTATTGTCGTATAAATAATTATAGTTGGGTTGCAATTTTTTCTCACCATTTCATCAATAAACTATACGACCTTGTTGATCGTGCCCTACATCAATGTGCTTCACGAACTTTTGGCAGCAAGGAATAAGTCATAAATGATAACATAGCTTCTATTGAAACAATTGATCTTAAGTTGAACACCATCTCAATCCAAATGAGAAATACCATGATAAGAACCTCTAACGTTTATTGGACAATTGTCTCTAACTATACAAAGAATCCTAGAACTTTGATCTTGAGTTAAAGGTCCATTCAATGTTAATTTGGAATAATAGTTTACCTGTAAACCATCCAACAACACTCTAAATGGAATATCTTGAATCGAGAAAAGAAAATGTATCTCATGTGTATTATTTTTTTTTCCTCAAAATAAGTTTCAACCATACATATAGTTGTCAAAGAAAAGATTATGTCATTACTGGGAATATTGTGCTAACAACTACACATTTTCTTGTAGTTTGTGCATGTAGACATATAGAGAAGATTTTGAACTATACCCTCTCCAAATATAAGACTTGTTGACTTCCAAACCCAAATGTTTAGTTATGATGTTGCATACCTTATTGACTCTTTCATGTAGACACACCTGAGTTTTGGGTAATCTCAAGGTATTTTGAGAACACTAGGTTATCCCTATAGTTGGAGTTTACTATGTTCCTCCATCCTGATCATCCAAAAATACAAGGCTGCATTGATTACAGGTATTGAGTGATTGTCATCATCGGAAGGTTCTCCCTTAATCCGTTGAGTGGTTTCACCGTTACCTAAGATACATGTTGCAAACGATCCTACTAATTGCTAACAGAGGTCTAATGACATACCATTACATGTATTCTAAGTATTTTCCACAATCATTCCATTGCAGGAGACCACATTTCACTCATATGCACACATAGGTAGACAATGGAAAGTTTTTAAAGGGTTCCAATCCCTGAATCATCAATCTGTTTTAGTAGGTTCACTACTAACCATAAATGTGTTGGAAGTTTTCTAGTCATTAAAGCAAGGCAATTGTTACAGATTTAGTTTTCTAATATAGAATACAAGGTTCCATACAAATGTATGTATCAATCCCACACAATATTGGAGTGCATATTCAGTATTTGAAATGTAAAATAAGTGCATGATAGATTTATCAATCTCTCATTCATTGGAGGGCTCTAATCCTCTTCAATTCCTATTCCCCACAAACTCTTAGTTGCTAGCCTTGAAACTCATGACACCTATAATGGAAGAAGGGTGTCATGAAACCTAAAACCCAATTATTTATTATTGTTGGAAATTGGGGGAAGCAAGTAAGAAAACATGAACAACAAGTTGTTTGCACTTAACTAGGCCGAAAAACTAATCCTAAAGTGATCCAGAAAGAAATTTGAGCAAACTTGTAGAAGTTTGTCAAATGAAAGTGCTTTATTTTATGGATCAAAAGAGATCACTAATAAGTTGTATCCATGAGATGACTCAAAGGTAAAAATGAACTATGGGAATGTATATGGAAATACAAATATGAAACAAACATAGTAGAAGATGATCTTATTAAAATGGATGGTAAAAATACATGCTCCATGATCTGAAACAATGCCTAGAAAAAAGGAGGCATAGTATAACAACACTATTTATGGAAAAAAAAATTCAATTCATTTGTCCTTATTCTAGGGGGGGGGCCTAGCATTAGATGCATGAACTAACGCTTCATCAATCCCTACAAGAAGATAGGATTTCTTTCACTCAATATAAATGGAATTGTATCTACTATTACTGGATGCAAGGAGAGAACATGCCAAGTACTAAACAGATGAAATATCTCAATAAATTATCACATAGAAAACCCTGAATTAATAAATAATCACATAACAATTCATAAACATTAAACATAACCAGAATTGATGGTTGTTTAAACTATGTTGAAAGGAGAAATCACACCTTATCTAATGAACTAGTCGACTTAATTGGAATGGTTGCCCCCGCATGTTTCTCTTCAGTTGTATGACCCTCTGTTTGTCTTGAGATTCCCTCACTTGATGAAGAAAGATCTTAAAGTACATTCCAAAATCATTCAACCTACATAAATATCTACAAAATCAATACAAGTCATATTTGTAGTGCAGTGTTTACTCTAAGATGCATTTTTATGAGAGTGTCATAACATACCTGAATGAGCTCCTCTTAGTTTCGAGAATAATTTATTGGAGCCGCACGTCTAATATTTGATCAAAATGTCTCCCTTGATTTGAATTAGCAGCAATGAAGTCAATATTGACATTGTTGTTGCTATGTTGGATTGAGGGAGGTTTGCTCCAAGATTAAACGGTTCCAATAAATTATTCTCTATTAAACAGGGCCAACCACATGAAGGAGGAAGCTCTTATGGCCCCTCCCCCCCCCCCTCACATCACTCTCAA
>SNQJ01S0112598.1:2646-28563 GCA_010110895.2 Picea sitchensis
CCCATCAAATGTTTTTATCCTAAGTCGGGCGATGATATGACATTTTGGCGCCCATGCAGTCCCAGTCATATCGTCATCTCCCTATCATTAGCGTCCATGTCTATCTGCCAAGTCCTCCCTGCAAGCGTCTAGAAAATCTCCAGATGGTGAAGTTCAGAGTGTGGCCCGTCTTGATCCCGATGCAGATAGTTCATGAAAGTGAGGCGATAGTTGAGACCTCGTCTCACCCCATAAATGGAAAACATGCAGAGAGAGGCTGTAAAGGCATATTGCCAATTATGGACATATTTTCCTATAAAGCACATAACTGCGCCTGGCTCGCATCTGACATGAGGAGGCCTGCAAAATCTGATAGAGCAGGCGCCGACTGAAAAAATTAATGCAGTGGTCCTATCACACTCCTGGTGGTTGCAACAATATGAGTATATGTATGCAGTTTTGATATTTTGTTAGGGTCGAGGGTTGAGATATGCTCCCGTATTGTAAAGCTTTGGGTTGATCTATGCTCCCATATTGTAAAGCTTTGATGAATCTCTGGTTCTTTGATTATGTAATGGGATTTGAGATTTCTTATTTAATCTAAGTTAGTCTTCTTTTCCGTCTCTTTTTGCCTCTGATACTGAATGGCTTGGGCATGGATGATCCAGTCGAGTTGTTGTAACTGTATTTTGATGTATGTTTGATTTCAGTGTAGTTATAACTTCATTCAGTTTCCTAAAACTCTGAATAAAAAAGGATCTTGTTTTCTGAGTTTTTCTTCTTGGGTTGTTGGAAGACCATATGTCCATAAAATACCTTTATGTTCTCCTTACCATTCTTCTTCCTACTCACTTATACTACAACTTACTGATTGAATTTGAATCAAGAACTCATCTACCTGTGCATACCAGTCTGGTTTTCTGAGTTAAAGCAATATCGTCTTGAGTCTATGCCCATTCGACCCCCCTTAAATTTATTCATGGTGACATACAAACTGATGGGTACTGGGCTTACCTCCCCTGCAATCAGGAGGTGACTACTAGTGATAACATTTCTGGTGCTGCTGCTAGGGAACGAATTGAATACTTTTCTCTGGGTAGAACGAAAATGAGCTTCTGATTTTGAAGGTGCATCATATATTAGAACCATTGAAGATTGCATTTTCACCTGGTGACTCCATTGTGGCGACTCCATCGTCTAGCGACTCCATTGTTTTGACTCCACTGTGGCGACTCCATCGTCTAGCGACTCCACTGTTTCGACTCCAGTGTTTCAGTTTTGGCTCTTAAAGGTAGACACATGAGGTCCACTTCACTGATGCTTCTAGCAACGTTTGAAGCTGACCCATAGGAAATTATCAGAAAGGGAAAGACCGCTCAAAAAGGTACCTCCATAGCTGTACCAAGTTTTTTTGATAATTTGCATAATCCCTCTTTACAAACTCCAGTAACTGTTTCTAATTCTCCTATTATACAAATTGCTAGAGTTTCAAGAAATTTAAATTTTGGGAGTTTTCCTGCCTTTTTCTCCCCTCCTATTCTTGGTTTGGAAGGAGAGAGATTTGACACCCCTTTCTCCCTTGAAGTTGTGAAGTGGAAGGAGAGATATTTGACCTTAGAAGACTTTCCTACTCCTCCTCCTATTAGAGTTGCTACAGTTACAGAAGGGGAAACCTCTGTTACCTCTAGCCCCTCATCTTTATCTCCTAATGCTCAGCCTTTTCCTTTTTCTCCCAGAAGCACAGCCCCAGTCTCTCCTGTCTGAACTCCATCTCCTCCTGGTTCTCCTCCTATTCAAACTCCAATGGCAGGAGCAAATCCCCCCAGAACTAGGATGGAAGTTATAATAGCTACTAGGTATGACCCTCTTGTTTTGCATCAGCCTCTGAATGCCCTCCCAACAGATGGCTACCTTAAGCAGTTGCCTAAGTTGAGCACACCTTGAAGCCTTTTATAGTTTTAAAGATAATCATGCCATAAAGAATGAAGATGTATGGATGAGGATTTTTGTTCATAGCCTTGATGGTGAAGCTAGGAAGTGTTTTATGGCCTTGCCTCCTAGATCTATTGATGGGATTGAGGCCCTAGATGAATCCTTCTTAAAGGATTGGGGAGACAAAAAGGATCTCCTATACTATATTACAGATTTTGGATCTCTGAAGAAGGAGGAAGGGGAATCTGTTTCTGACTTCTCCAAGAGGTTTAATAAAATGTATAATAAAATCCCCACTGAGGTCAAGCCTACAGAAACCTCTACAAAGATTACTTATGCTAGCACTTTTGATCCTAATTTCTCTCTCCTGTTAAGAGAAAGAAGAGCTACTTCCTTGGCTCATATGCAAGATGCAGCCCTTGAAGTAGAATCGAATATATTTGCAGTTGATAAGCTTAGGAGCAAGGTCGACAGAGACAAAAGAAAAGGGAGGTCTGAAGATTCAACCTTTGGGTCCTCTGCTGTCCATCCTCAAGTTGATGAACTTACCAAATTAGTAAAATATATGTCTGCTGAGATGGAGAAATTAAATCTTGAAGAAAGACAGAACTATAGAAATTCACAAAATGCTGATAACAGAGGTAATTTAAGGAGACTTAACAATGCTCCTCAGATTCTTCCAAGAGAGAAAAGAAACAGGGATAGAGATGACCAAAAGATCTAGACCCCTATCCAAAATAATCTTTTTACTAGTGATGAAGGGGAGGAAGAAGACCTTGACCCAGAAATCCACTGTCTCGGAGACACCTCCTCTTTTCCTCATTTGACTCAATCTGCATACGAGGAGTCTCTCATGGACAACCAACTTAATGATTTGAGCAAGGGAGACAAGGCCAATAGCCCAAACATATATAATCTGAGTTCCAAATAGAAATAAGGGAAATTTGACATCTCTGATCGGCCTAACAGAGCATAAAAACTTGCTAAATATATTGTAGACCGAAATAAGGAAAAGAAGGCACAAACCCCCCACTAGTGGTCAAATCTCATGTTCTAGAAGTGAGAGAAATTCTAAAGTCCCCCTCCTATTTCAAATTTGAGCATGAAATACAAAATATTAGAATCCCTGTACCCATTTTAGAGATGGTCAAGCATGAATACTTCAAAAGGTGCCTCTCCAAAATGTTGCAGCCCGAACCTTGGTCTCATTCCATAGACTCAGTAAACCTCCAAGATGAGAATCCTGCAGTCATCCTAGGTCCTTTGGTAGAAGATAGAGATGATTCATCCCCTCCCTTATATACTTCATTGAACATACATGACAAGGTGTTGCACAACTGTTTCATGGATTCAGGGGCATCTCACAATCTTATGCCTAAGATTGTCATGGAAGAACTCGGTCTGGAGATTACGAAAGCTTATCATGATTTGTATTCATTTGACTCCAGGAAGGTGAAGTTCCTTGGGTTTATCAAAGACTTGGATGTATCTCTTTTCCAGCTTCCAATGAAAAACATGATCATGGACATCGTGGTAGCTGACGTTCCCCCTAAGTTTGAGATGCTCTTGTCTAGATCTTGGATAAAAATACTAGGGGAAACTTTGCAGATGGACCTCACCTATGCTACAATTCTGGTGTTTGGGGGGGAGCATAGAAGACTTTACAGGGAAGCTCAGTTGGCCTACATTATTAGTGTTGAAACAAACCCCACAAATCATCCTATCTTTTCTCTTGACACATATTTAAGATCTAGTTTTCTGCAACTCACCAACACTTTTGAACCTCCTCTAGAAATAAAAAAGCGGCCCATTACTTTTTGTGAAAGTTCCCCTCCTATCACCTCTGTGTGGAAAATGTTCTTCCATGGAGCCTCTTCTAAGAAAGTTGTTAGCACTAGGAGTCACCTTCTGAGTGCAAGGAAGGTAAGCCCAGTACCCATTAGATTGTATGTGAAAGTACGAGTGTTTTTTAAAGGGTCGAATGGAAAAAACTTGGAATGATAATATCCTAACTCAGAAACAGGGCTAACATGTACCAACAAATAAGGTCTTGACTAACTTCAACCAGTAGTTTGGGAGTAAATGTGGATAGAAGGAAGACTTGAATGAGAGGAATGTAAAGGCTAATGCAAACATTAGGTCCACAAGAGCCTAAGGAAGAAAGCTTCTTAAAACAAGATCTTCTTGAAATTAGAAACTAAGGAGCTAAATAAACACCATGAAAATAAAATGATCAAACATCCATCATATCATTACCACAGTTATCCATGTGAAGAATTCAAACATGAACATTTAGAAATAGAAGCAGATAGTCTGAAATAGAAGCTGATTTCTATTAGTAAAAAAGTGTGAAGTCCAGTACACACTAGATCGCAGTCACTTTATCCAAAATATTACAGTGTAGGGAGCCTTGCTCAACCATTTGATGCCTCTAAATAAATTGATCTATCTATTTATGACAAGAAAGGGAGGCAATAGCTGGAGGTACGAGCTGGCCTCTTTCCCTTAAAAATCTCTAAATATTTATTTATTTTAACAACTAAGATAACAACCTATCCTATAAAACAGGGAAATGATGGTGACTAATCCAATCATGCGTCTAACTGATTTGATCCTCTTTTGTTGCTCAGCTCCTATTTTTCCATGTGTCCCTTTTGGAGCCTGTGGTTGTCTTTATGATGCCATCTGCCTTCTCCATCATCAATCTATCCCAAAGCTATTAGTTTGGTCCTCCTATATCCCTGATGTTTGTTGGCAGCTTCCTTGGGTATCAAATCTGGGTAGCGCACTACTAGGAGAAAAGGTATTGTCTGTAGGTAGTGCCACTATGCTACATATGTGTGCTAACATTTGTCCTCTGTTGCAATATTGAGTAGCGCCTGTAGGTAGCTCCCCTGTGTTGTGCCTGAGTGTAATCCTGCACCTTGCCAAATATTAGGCAGCGCTTTACGCAGCGCCACTGTGTGCAACTTCTGTTCTCTGTAAGATATTACGCAGCGCCTTTATGAAGCACTACCTACACTTGCGTTTGCATACAGGTTTGGGTAGAATTATCGAAATGCAGTGCCTTTGAATCTAGAACATGTGCAGAGCAGTTTGTGTCCTTCCATTATGACAAAAACCATTTCACTTAGTTTCCTCGACTATACCAAAGGTAGTGCCATTACCACTGAGTGAAGCCAACACTTAGAAAAACTCAAAATCCATATAGCTAAATGCTTAGAAGCCTGTATGGAATGGCATAGACAGGTATTTTGATATTAGTTAACCCTCCCAAAAAGGAACAATCCCCAAAAATGGAGCTTACCCTCTTACCAACTATTTTGTCATTTTGACACTTAACCTCACTCTCTTTCTGGTAGAAAGAAGATATTCAATTGGCATAGCAGATTTATTCTTCTTAGCATTGACAGGGTTCTTCAGTGTAGTTGTGCTCTCTTTAGCTGCTGGTTTTTCATCCTCAATGGTAGCTTCAACTAACACCTATAAATTTCTTTGTGCTACTTCATCTTGAAAGTGCTTCAGCTCTGCCTTTAACTTCATGTTTTGGGATTGAAAACCTCTTTTCTGTCTGTAAATATTCTTTAGTTGTTTATGAAGGGGCAAAGCCTTTCTCTCTACAAACCTTTCCAAGTCAAGGGTATGAGTGTAGCTAGCCATGAGCTCTTCCATTTGGGCCAAGTTGACCTTTTCTTCTGTTTTAAGATGAGCTATTTCTCTTCTTGCATATCTAAGCTACTTGATAAGTCTTTTGTAGGTCTGACTGTCAGGAGGGGTAGTGGCATGCTCAGTCTCAATAGGATTTTCCTCAGTCTCCTTTTCCTCCTGCATGGGAAGTGTCTTGTCTACCTCATCAGGTTCCTTGCTGGCTCTACCTTTATTCTTCTTTCTCTGCACAGGGGTTCCATCTTTTCTTTTCCCAGGATTCTCAATGCCTTTCTCAGAGGTTTCATCTTTTCTCTCCAAAGGTCTTTTAGTACCTTTACCCTTACCCTTCTGTGCAGGGATTTCTTGCTTCTCCTTCACAGGATTTTCAATGCTTTTTCCCTTCTTCTTTAGAACATGGGTTTCTGGCAAAGGATGCTCTTGGAAAACCTCCTTAGGAATCGATGACCTTGTGAAAGGTATTCTACCTTTGATTTCAACTACTGGAGGAGAAGAGGGAAAGATAATCTTCTTCCCTTTCTTGCATGTAGCTTTGGTAGAAGAAGGCATCTCTTCTAACCCTGGTGGAGGAGGTGGTGAAAAATATATATGTGGATAAGGACAAACTTCCTCCTTAGCTTCCATGACCTGCTTGCTGATCTCTGAAACTTGAACAGGGGCTCTGCCTTTTCTCTTCCTGTTGGTCCCTGCTTTAGTAGCACTGGTGGGTGACAAAGGACCTGCAATCTGTGATTGAGAAGTAGATGCTAGATCCATCTTGAAGTGAGAAGTAACTACAAAATGCTCCCATGAAACCTCTTTCTTTCCCAATTCCTCAGAGACTAACATCCTGATCAATCCAGAGTGGAAAAGGATAGAATACACATCCTTAGATTTGGCTTGAACTCTATCTGACATTTTACCTATGCTTCTTAACAAGTAATAGGGAATATTCATCTCAACCTTACCAGTAAAATGTAGCAACAACCTTATGTGGTAATGGTACAATGTGTTAAATCTCCCTTCACATGTAAAATATCTCTGTATGATCTTCAATAATCTGTCAAATTGTTCAACCAATTTACTTCTTGGCATACTCTTAGAAAACTATTTGGCTTGATATTCAGGTTTAAAGAGATCTTTATCATAGGGTGAAATCAAAACCATGGCCTTGAACCACTTTTCACTTGTAATGGGGATCCCTATTGCAGCTGAGACACAGGGTTCAGTTACCTCAAATTCCAAATCCCCAACCTTGGTTTTCTTACCATCAAAATGTAATGAAAACTCTTTTGCTACCTCTGGGTGGCCTCTCTGCATGTTCTGACAGAAAGAGAGGCACCCTACTCTCTGAAAGGCCTCTCTTTCCATGGGCTCTATATCAAAAATATGCATGTACACTGGTTCTATCCTAACTATCTTACCTCCTTTGTGAGCCTTCTTTGTTTGGGGGGTCTCCATGGCTCAGAATGAGGGCTCTTGAAAGGATTAAGGGATGATAATGATCAGGAAGGCTTTGAATAGAGTTTCAAATATACAAGGCCGACCCTTTGCAACTGAGTAAAATGCTTGATTTCGAGATGAAAGGAGGTAGGGGAAGCAACAAGAGGTTAAGCAGCGCCTCTGGGTAGCGCAACACATACGCATAGGATAGGCTATCTACAAGCTTGCGATTTGAATGACTATGTAGAAGACACCTGTTGGAATCTTCAACGAAATCTCTGGGTGAGATTGCGAAAACTTGGGCCCTTGAACCTACTTCAGTCTTGATCTTGGTTGCCTTGTTGTCACCTGATCAGAACTTGTGAATTTGCGCAGCGTGCCACTGTTGAGCCTTTCAAAAATATAAACCGTTACAAGGCTCATAAATGCAAGATATGGTAAGCATCTTTAACTAACTGCTGGCACTGAAAACAAGGGACATTACATCAGTCGTGGAAATCATGACTTGAGGTGGAAGTAGGATGAACTGGATAGGCACTACAGAACTTCCTAATGAGTAGGCAACATTTCTAATTCAGAAATATGATTAGATAGGTAAGTGAGGACGATGAGGCATGCTTATGAGGTCATGAGTGAGGAGAGAGGTGTGTCACATCAACCTGATCATGGGAGGTATCGACCTAGGGACAAATCATAAAAGGGACCAAAAAGAATAAACCATGAGCTAAAATGGTTCAAGGATAAAAAATCTAATTGAGGATCAAAACATGAGCTAAGACTCAAAAGTTTAGTCATCCAAGGGGTCCTAACAAACATAACTTTAAAGGGATGAAACTTTTTCAAAAGATTTAAAATCTAAGGCTTTAAAAATGATAAAAACAAACTAAAAGACCCAAGGAAATTTAGTGTGATAACAGAAGGTGCTGGTGCTGGAGTAGTTTTTGTTTCACTAGCTCAAGAGACTATAGATCTGTCCTACAAGTTAGAATTCAAAGATACCAATAATGTGGCAGAGTATGAAGCTCTTGTCTTAGGTTTAAGGTCTGTAAAAGATATGGGGATTGAAGAGATTTCAGTATTTAGGGATGCTGAGTTAATTGTCAATCAGATCAGAAATCTTTATCAAGCTAAGAACCCTACACTAATAATTTATAGAAATGAAGTGTGGGACCTTATTGATAGTTTTTTTCTAGCTTTCAACATTTTATTTATTCCAAGAGAAGAAAACATCCTGGCTGATTCTCTGGCTGTTTCAGTAAGAAATTTAAGAGTCCCTTTGCCACCAAAACTCAGGTATGATGTAGAAGTAAAAATACAGACCTTCTATACCTGACAATGTCAAGCATTGGAAAGTATTTGAGGATGATCTTGAGCTCAAAAGAATCCTTGAGACTGTTGATGATTTTTCTGCACTACATATTGATCAAGATCAGGATTCTAAAAGTAATCCTCATGCTGATGTTTTCCTGAACAAAATCACTGATCACCATATTGTTCAATTGCCTAGCAATCACATTTTGAAGGGACTAGTTCTTTTGGAAAGACTATTTGACATAAATGATGTGGTAGTGAAAGTTAAAGGATCGGCTGATGATGCTGATGTAATTGAATGAAACATTGGTACAAAGAAAGATCCAAAATTTGTCAAGTTGTCGAGTAGTCTATCAAGGGAAGAAAGGGTTGAATATGCTGAGCTATTAAAGGAGTTTGCTGATGTGTTTTCCTGGACTTATGAGGATCTCATAACATACGACACAAACATCATTGAGCATAAGATCCCACTAAAGGAAGAGGCCAAGCCATTTAGGCAGAAACTAAGACAGATCAACCCTATGCTGCTGCCTATCATGGAGAAAGAGGTAAAAAAGATTTTAGATGCCCAACTTATATTTCGTTTGAGGTATTCTGAATGGGTGGCCAACTTGGTCCCAGTGAGAAAGAAGAATGGAGAAATTATACTTTGTGTTGATTTCAAGAATCTAAACAGAAGCTCCAAGAAAGATAATTAACAATTGCCGAAAATGGAGCACATATTGTAGAGGGTGATAGGTGCATCCAGGATGTCCATGATTGACGAATTTTCTGACTACAATCAGATTTCTGTCTTACTCGAGGACAGAGAGAAGACAACATTCACCACTGCATGGGGTACATTCATGTATTCCAAGATGCCCTTTGGATTGATGAACACATGAGAAAATTTCCAGCGCGCTATGGACATCACCTTTATTGGGGAAAGGGATAAATTTGTAGTCATTTATCTGGATGACATTACAGTTTTCTCTAGGACTGATAAAGAACATTGTCATCATTTGAGAAAGGTCTTCCAAAAATGCAAAAAATTTGGTCTTTCCCTGAATCCCAAGAAGTCATTGTTTGCTATGAAGGAGGGAAAATTATTGGGGCACATAGTATCAACTGAGGGAGTAAAGATTTATCCTAGTAGGGTGGAGGCCATCCAAACCTTAGCACTCCCTAGATCCAAGAAATAAGTTCAATCTTTCTTGGGCAAGATTAATTTTCTGAGAAGGTTTGTTTCTAATTTTTCTGAACTGGTGAAGCACATTACAGTCATGTTGAGGAAAGGAAACAAAATCAAATGGACTGCTGAATCTCGTAGTTCCTTCGATCAAATAAAGAAAGTTGTGACCGAAGCACCTGTGATCATCAGTCCTAATTAGTCCAAATCTTTTATGATTTTCTCCTTTGCTTCATTTGACACGGTGGCAGCTGTTTTGTTGCAAAAGAATGATGAAGGGTTTGAACAACCCATTTATTTTTTTAGTAGGGCATTGAGAGATGCAGAGATAAAATATGACATCATGGAAAAACAGGCCTATGCTTTGGTTAAAGCCCTCAAATCCTCCAGGGTCTATGTTTTGCATTCAAAGGTCATTGCATATGTCCCTTAAGATTCTGTGAAGGAGATTCTGATTCAGCCTGACATAGACAGGAGAAGGAGCAAGTGGATTGCTAAAATCCTTTAATTTGACTTGAAGATAAGGCCCACCAAATTGGTTAAGGGTCAAGGTTTATCCAGGATACTGATTGAATCTAATTGCAAAGCCTTGGGGGTGAATTTCATCAACACTTGCTCAGAAAATCAGCAGGCCGAGTTGTCTGATACAAGTTCTCAAGTTAACCCTCCATTAGCAGGATTTTCTTGGTAAAGGGACATCATTTTCTTTCTATAGAAGTTGCAGCCTCCTGATGGCATGGAAAAAATAAAGATAAGAGATTTAAAGCTCAAATCAATTAAGTATTGCCTCATTGATCAAGTTTTATATTGGAAATATCCTCTAGGAGTGTTGTTGAGATGTTTAGACCCACGGGAAGCCCAAAAGATCATGTCTAATTTTCATGACAGTTTGTGTGGGGGACATCAATTCTGGAGAACCAAAAGCTACAAGATTCTCAGAGCTGGCTATTTCTAGCCTATCCTATTCACCAATGTTTGTAATAAAATTAGGGCTTGTGTCAAGTGTAAAAAATTCTCAAGAAAACAACAGCTCAAATCCCTGCCTTTGAAGCCTGTGGTAGCTTCAAGGCCCTTTCAATAGTGGGGCTTAGATTTTATTGGGGAAATTCATCCTGCTTCAAGTGGTCAACACAGGTGGATATTGACTGCCATAGATTAATTTACCAAGTGGATAGAAGCCATCCCCACAAGGAGTTCTTCCCACAAAGTAATCATTGGTTTTCTTGAATATATTATGGCAAGGTTTGGTTGTCCAAAAAGAATTGTCACTGATAATTATGCATCCTTCAAGGTTGAACCATTAATTCAATTCTGTGAGTAGTTTGGAATTGCATTGATTCACTCAACTCCTTACTACCCCCAAGGGAATGGAATAGCAGAGTCCTCTAACAAGAGCCTTATAAACATCATCAAAAGATTGTTAGAGGACAATAAGAAAGCATGGGATTCAAAGCTCAAGTTTTCTCTGTGGGCTGACAGAGTGACAACAAAGAGATCTCTTTGTGTCTCTCCTTTTCAGCTTGTATATGGAGTTGAGGCCATCTTTCCTTCTCAGCTGGACTTACCCGTGGAAAAATTATTCCAAGACTACCAAGGAGAGCCTGATGATATGATCAGAAGAATACAACAACTGCTAGAAGTGAAGGAGACCAGAGCGAAGCTACTAGACAGAGCACATGACCATCAAAAAAAGATCAAGTAGGCTTTTGACATAAAGGTAAGAAAGGAGGATTTCCAGCTGGGATATCTAGTGCTAAAATGGGATGCACCCAAGAAGGACAAAGGAAAACATGGCAAGTTTGAAGCCTTGTGGATTGGCCCCTTCAATATCTCTGGGAAGTTTCCAAATAATACTTACAGGTTGCAGAATTTGGAGGGTGATGAATTTTTTGGAGGCCCTGTAAACAGGCATTTTCTGAAGAAGTTTTTTGTTTAATCCATGAATGGATTCCCATGTCATTGTAAATATAAATTTTCCTTTTGTTTATTCTTTTAATAAGTGACTCCACAACCCAATAATAAGGAGATTGAAGCTGCAAGTTTTTGGTAGCTCACATGGAGCGTACCATCCCCCATGGAGCCTAATGTTAGCANNGGCACCCATGTAGTCCTAGTCATCTCGTCATCTCCCTATCATTAGCGTCCACATATTCCCGCCAAGTCCTCCCTGCAAGCATCCAACAAAGCTCCAAATGGTGAAGTTCAGAGTGCGGACCGTCCTGATATAGATGCAGACAGTTCATGAAAGTGAGGCGACAGTTGAGACCTCGTCTCACCCCATAAATGGAAAACATGCAAAGATCAGCCATAAAGGCAGACTGTCAATTATGGATAGATTTTCATGTAAAGCACATAATTGTTCCTGGCTCGCATCTGACATGAGGAGGCCTGCACAATATGACAGAGCAGGCACTAACTGAAAACATTAATGCAGTGGTATGATCACACTCTTGGTGGTTGCAACAATTCTGAGTATATGTATGCAGTTTTGATATTTTTTTAGGGTTGGGGGTTGAGCTACGCTCCCATATTGTAAATCTTTGATGAAGATCTAGTTCTCTGATTATGTAATGGGATTTGAGATTTCTTATTTAATCTAAGTCAACCTTCTTTTCCATCTCTTTTTTACTTTGATACTGAATAGCTCGAGCATGGATGATCCAGTCGAGTTGTTGTAACTGTATTGTGATGTATGTTTGATTTCAGTCCAGTTATAACTTCATTCAGTTTCCTAAAACTCTGAATAAAAAAGGTTCTTGTTTTCTGATTTTTTCCTCTTGGACTGTTGGAAGACCGGATGTCCATAGAAGATCTTTACGTTCTCCTTACCATTCTTCTTCCTACTCACCTATACTACAACTTACTGAATGAAGTTGAATCAAGACCTCATCTGCCTGTGCATACCAGTCCAGTTTTCTGAGTTAAAGAAATATCTTCTTGAGTTTGCGCCCATTTGACCCCCCTTAAATTTATTCGTGGTGACATACAAACTGATGGGTACTGGTCTTACCTCCCCTGCAATCAGGAGGTGACTACTAGTGCTAACAGGATAGAGTTTTGGCATCATGAGTTGCAACAATAAAATAATTGTAGCAATAGTAGAGTCGTAGAAGACGACAAAATTGTAGTTGTATTTAGGCCATAACTGCAACTTTTCAATGTATCTTGTTGGTAGTTGTTCCTTTATCGATCACATTTCCATGTCTTAGCAGTGGAATTTTGGTGGACTTATGCATAGTTACGACAGAAGGAGTTGTATCAATGAAGCAGTGGAAGTCACGACAATGGTAGCACAAAGAGTTGCAACAATGGGGATTGTAGCAGTGAGAGTTGTAGCAAGACGAAAATTGCAACAATGAGATCTACAACAATGAGAGTTGTAGCAAGTTGGAAGTTGCAGCAATGGGAGTTGCAACAAGTCATAAGTTTCAACAAGATGATTTGTGAAAACGAGAGTTGCAACAATAGGGATTGTAGCAACGATGTTCTCCTTCCTTTCATACCTTGAAAAACATTTATTAGCACAAACAAATCTTGATCATAAATATCCTCACATAAGCATCACGAAATTGTGAAGTGACCTATTTTTTTTTGTAAGCATGTATTCCATTAACATAAGCTCATTTTCACACAACATGCCCTTAGGCATGTCTCTAAGGATTTTCACACATGGGTGCATTTTTTTTGTGATCCAGGTAGATCTCCTAACCCACAAAAATTCATTTTCTCAAATGATGATGAAAATGTATCCACATCGAAGAGCTCGATGAGATATTTCCAAATAAACTTGAACATGCTTAAACATACATCATATGAGAAAGTTATGGCATTCTGAATTTTTGTCCAAACAAGAAAAAATGGCTGACACGGTTGACATGTGGCACCACCAGGGACTGACATGTGGAAATACGGTCAAGATACATGGTAGTACAAATGTGAAATGTGGAAGTACATACGTGACATGTGGAATTACAAAAAATACACATGGTAGTATGGACCTGGCAGGTGTCAGTACAGATGCTGACATGGCATGTTGACTAGACCGTATGAATGAAGATGTGGAATGCTGACTGGGATGTATGGATATTGATGTGGTAGGATGACTATGCAGTAAAAATGGTGATGTGGTAAACTGATGTGGCATAGTGGACCAATCATGGGCCACCACATGGACCAATCAAGGGCTGCCACGTGGCAAGCTCAATTTTCCCAAAAGGGGCTTATCAACTCTGGGAAGGTCGGGTGGATGGATCGAACCTCCCACCTTATTGCCAACAAACCAACAGATTATCATTGGGCCAATGGTGGATCTTATTATTGTTAGCGCAAATTCTTTTATTTAAGGTGTAACAATTGCACCGACAATCCAAAAATGACCGTGGGTGGTTCGAACCCATAACCTCTGCATTGCCAACCGAATGCCCTACCACTATACCAATCTATTGTCATTTCAAACCAACCTACATGAAATATATTTGAATTACATTTGTGTCGGTATACCCAAAATAGGTAGACCACGGGCTCGACCCCGTGCCTCCCATGTAATGGCCCACTAGTATAACCAATACACCAACCATTTGGAGCTTGATATGGCATGTGACCAAATAATATTTGTTACACAATTATTACATAATCCCACAAAATCTGACTGGCTGGGGTTTGAATCGTCGATCGGTCCTATAATAACCAAAAAAATTTACCATGGCGCCAAGCATGCGGGGCTTGTAATCAATTCAACCTGAATTGGATTTAAGATGTTTTGCTGTAAAAGTTGGATAATGAACATTTTTTAGCCTTTTTAAGTGTAAGAAGAGAAGGGAAAGTTGTTCCCAACAATGTTGTAGCCTTCCTAAAGAGGTCAAAGATAGTCTAGTTGTAGGTTGGAGACCTTATTGATGTAATTAAGCATTATTCATAATTATAATGGATCGGTTACTCATTGGAAGTGGACCCAGAGGCGTAGCCCAGGAGGGGTGAACTCCGTTATCAACCTGTGCTATTTGTCTTTGTTATTTTCTATATATTTTATCCTATTTCAATTTGAAATCAATTTCATTAAATCATTTTAAAAGGTTGAGCTGAGTTAATTTCACATTTGATTATTTGCAATCAAGTCAGTGTAATTTTCGGATCAAGTTTGGTATCAGAGAAGGTTTTACAAGATTTGTAAAGGTGAATATTAGTCGGGCTCAAGTTCAAGCATGGTGAAGGATCGCTTGAAGAATCTAATCCCAAATTTGGATGTGTATTCCAAATATGAGAAATGTCGTCTCCAATAAAAGGACATCCTTTTGGTTATGAGGAGGCTTTGTTTGAAGCATTCATGGCGATGAAATCTATGGTGGAAGAATTATACAGGGAATGAAAGAAGTACAAGGAAGGTGTTCCATTGGGAACTACTGCAAAAGTTGAAGGAAGTGGTGGTGACCCTCCTAAGAATCCTCCATCCCCATCATCCTCATCCTCTTCTAGTTCGAGTGGAAGGCCTTCTTTCAAGAAACATTCGAAGAAAACTCCTTCTGATTTTCCTTTATTGAAACCTGATGTTAAGTTTGTTTTTCCCATATATGATGGTGAACCTAATGAAAAATAGTTGGATAAATAGATCAATCAACTTAAATTTTATTGTAGGATTCAAAATATTTTTGATGACAATGCAAAAATCCAACTAGCCACTCTTTGGCTAGTAGGCACAACTTTGATCTGGTGGGAGAGTAAGATTGAGGAAGATCTTCTTTAACGGGGAAAAATTATATCTTCTTGGTATGAGTTTATTATTGCATTAAAGAAACAATTTTATCCATTAGGCTACATGCATCAAGTAATGATGGATTAGCAAACATTAAAGAAAAGTAAAGAAAAAAGTGTACAAGAGTATACTCAACAGTTTAGGAAAAGAGCTTTGATATTAGGAATTCCTTTATATAAACAAGAAAATTTGTTGAAGTATATAGGTGGATTACATGATTATTTGAAGCATATAGTAGTTATGTTTAATCCGACTAACCTTGATGAAGTTAGTGTAAAAGAGACTCACCTTGAGACAGGTAGAAGGAATGACCATGACAGTTTCTCAATAGAATTCGTTCGGCCAAAGGAAGGAAAGAACAAAGGGAAGGAGAAACTCAAACAGACTGCTATAGTGAAGAAGGATGACAAGAAGACATCTTGTTCTCACTGTCAGAAGAAAGGACATGATGAGGATCATTGTTGGAAATTGCATCCAAAATTGAGTCCAAAGTGGGATCTGCATCAGAAAGGTAAAAATAAGACTACATCCATAGTTAAGGATCTTGGATAATATTCTGATGATGAAAATAAGGTTACAACTATGGTCATCAAAGATATATTTTATGTTGGCAGTTCTAGTTCATGTGCTTCTTCTTCAATTGCTAATGTAATCCCTGATGAAAGGAAAATAAATGATTTTTTTCATATACAAGTTATCTCAAAACAAACTAAGGTAGACACACTTGTTGATAATGGATCACAAGTAAATATTATTTTAGAGCAAGTTTTTAAGAAATTGGGATTGGAAACTAAGTCTCATCTAAGACCGTATCCTTTGGGTTGGGTTTGTGATAATGCTAAGTTAAAGGTAACTAAGAAATGAAAATTGAGATTTGCAATCACATCCAGTTTCATAGATGGGGTAGAGTTAGATGTGGTTCCACTTGACATTTGCAAGATTGTTTTGGGAAGTCCATACTTATATGACATGAAGGACATTTTCTACATAGAATAGAACAAGTATCATTTTTTGAAAGATAGTATTGAGTTCATTGTGAGAGCTCATCAGGTGAAGACTAATTTGTCTATTGTCAGTACTGGGAAAATGAAAACACTAATTAATGCAAGTAATAAATTGTCACTCATGTCTGTAAAAGTTAAGGAAGAATGTGATCCTAGAAATGAAGTAGTTAAGTTTGATGATAAACATAATGAGATATTTTAGGATTCACAATAATTACAAAATGATATGTCGTTGCATGATAGTATCTAGGATCCAGTCTTACAACCTATGGTTGAAAGTAAAAAATAGCCTTTGGTTAATGTTGTTCCAGTTAAGAAGGGAAAATATGTTGTTGATTCATTCTCTTTCACATCTTTATATTCAATTTTGTTGCTTAGTTTTCTACTAGTCAGTGGAGTATGGTTAGTAGATGCAACAATGAATGCCAATGTTTGGGAAATGGAAGGAATGATTAATTTGATCAACAATTTTATTTCAGTTTTCATGTTTGTTTTGATGATCTAGATGATTAGTGTTCAAGCAAGATAGATGGATGATACTGGACAAGTGAGGCGACAATACCCTCACTTTGTTTCTAAATGAACCAACCATTTGGTGGTCCAAAATATTTTTGGTGGGGAGGAATGATCCAGGTGGATCTTGTGATCCATAAAAAATAATGTTATCAAATGATGATGAAACGGTATCCACGTCGAGAGCTTTCCAACATAACTTGAACGGTCTCAAATGGATGTAGTATGAGAAATTTATGGCGTTCTGAAGTTTTGTCCAAATAGGAAAAATCGATGATAGGGTTGACACATGGCATCAATAGGGACTGGCACATGGAAGTACAGTCAGGACACATTGAAGTACATATGTGACACATGGAAGTATGGACAGGACAGGTGGTAGTACATACATGATAGGTGGCATTATGGATGTTGACATGGCATATTGACTAGACAGTACAGATGCTAACGTGGCATGTTGACTGGGTTGTACGAATGCCAATGTGGTAGGATGATGTGGCATGCTCACTAGGTGGTACAAATAATGACATGGAAGGTTGATGTGGCAAGATGACATGGTAGGAAACTGATGTGGCATGGTTACATGTCTACCACATGGACCAATCAAGAGCTGCCACGTGGTAGGCCCAATTTTCCCAAAAGGGGCTTATCAACTCCGGGAAAGTCGGGCAGGTGAATAGAACCCCCCACCTTATCACAAAAAAAACAACGATTTACTGTTGGGCCAATGGTGGGTCTTATTATGGTTAGTGAAAAATATTGTATTTAAGTTGTAACAGTTACACCAATGATCCAAAAATGGTCACGGGAGGTTCAAACCCATAACCTTCCCATTGCTAATTGAGATCCCTACCACTGTACCAGTCTATTTCCATTACAAACCAACTGATAGGAACGATATTTGAATTACATTTGTGCTGGTATACCCAAAATGGGCAGGGTGCGGGCTTGTTGGCCCTCGACCAAGTTTTGGAGAACCTTGGTTGTTTTTGACCATTTTTGGGACTTCGACAGGATGGTCAAAGAGGGAACACCCAGGCGAAGCGGATATCACAGGATCTTGCCCCCTTTTGCGGGCTTTTTGGGATATTAGGGTTTATGTAACGGGTATGGGATGTCAGCCCATCGGTTTACCCATGCTTAGGCCCCTTTTGTAATGTATAAATAAGAATCTAGGAAAGGTAACCTAAGGACCTAAGAGGTCAATGTGCAAAGTGAAAATAGTTGTGAATTCTTTGTGCATACCGTATGTAGAGACTTGCTGAGCTAAGTGCAAGTGACTTGTAGTGCTTTGTGCGTAGACTGTGTAAGGCTCTATGCTTTGACTTAACTCAGAGAAGGAGGATCTAGCAAGGTGCACACAGATCTCTTGTTTTATGCAGAGTTGGTTTGTGGCCCTCTGCATGTAAGAAGATTGGAAGAAGCTAATAAAAGAGGAGAAGAGTTGGTGGATGTAGCCCCACGCTGGGGGTGAACCATGTATATCCTATGTTGTGGTTTCTTTGTGCGAATGATGTTATTTACGCTTAGTTTTGTAATCTTTATGTATGTTAGATGCATCTGATGTAGTAGCTTAGTGCTTAATTATGTGATTAAATGCTATATCTGCTTAATGCTATGTACTGAATGGTTAGATGTGTGTATATCTTGATTAATACTATGTTGTTATGCAATTAGGGTTTTAACCTGCGATGTGAATAAGGATTAAATATTAATGAATGTTAACTGATAAGTTCTCTGTTAAGTGGTGTAATAAAGATCTATGTCCCAGCTAGGTTGTAGACACTTGAGTCCTGCAACCTCCCTTGCCTCTACCTCGGGTGAGACTTCATCTGCTTCGCAGGTGTTGTCGAAAGGGACGGTAGTTAGGGTTTTGTTGGTGCATTGTTATAGCGTTGAACCCTCGATTTTCCCCTGTTCCAACAAATGGTTCTGTTTCTGGGACCTGGAACTGTGATTTCTGGGAACTGAAGAAAAGAGAAGCTATGTGCATAGATCTACTGTTGTAGTGCGCAATACTCTACTTCAATTTTGAAGCTCTGTGCGTAGATCTACTGCTGTAGTGTGCAATACTCTACTTGACTTGTGAAGATCTGTGCTAAGAAGAGAAGTCTGATCTAAAGAAAAGAGTTAAGATCTTAAAATCTTTGTGATTTGATAAAGGTAAAATGAGTGGAAATTTTTGTCTTGAAAGAATGGATATAGGTATGTTTGATAGATTTCGTCCTAATCTGAAAACTAGGGCACAACTAGAAGAAATAATATGTGATATGAATAGATCTGATAGAAATAGTGAAAGATATGTTATTCCTATGCATAGAAAGAATTTTTGGACTAACAAGTGGATGCAGGATCCTAGAAAGAATTTTTTGGAGGTACATCACTGTGATCCCTGTGCGCAGTACAGGAAAGATTGGGGATCATTTAAGAGAAAGAGAGGATTAAATCTTTGTTATAGTTGTAGAAGACCGAGACATCTTGCTAAGGAATTCCCTGGTAGAGGTCATGTTTGGCTTTGTTGTAAATCCACTAGAAATGAAGTTTTGGATTTCCCTAGAATGATTGCTAAAGTCGAGAAGATGGACATAAGACAAGAAAACCATGAGGAAGGTCAAGAGACTAAGAATATTCTAAAGAACCAGAAAGAATCTGAGGCCATATTATTGCAGATGAAAGAAACACTAAATGATCACATAGACATCAGATTACCAGAGATCTTAAACTAGAAGCAGTGCATAGAGGCAAGAATAGGAGACTTCAACATAGACTGTGTATTGGATGCAGAAACACAGGTGAACATTATGCTAGAAAGTACTTGGGAAATTTTGGAAAAGCCTGCTATGATTCCTTCGTTGGGAGGAATAGGATTGTTTAAAGGAAAGATGATAACCCTATGTGGAAGACTTACTCATGTACCTATGAGTGCTCATGGAACATCGACAGAAGAAGAATTTGAGGTCATTAAGTTTGTTGAGAACAACTCTCCTTTTGCACTTTTGATAGGTAGGACTTGGAATGAGAGAGATCAGATCCGAAGGAAAGAAGAAGAAGAAGCTAGAGAATAGAAAAAGCAAGAATTAAGGGATTTCATGGCTAGGAGAATAACGCTCTTAATAGAAGAATAGGAGGACAAGTCAAACAAATTGAGGACCAGATACCTAGCTGTTGAAGTTGAAAGAATGCAAGAAGGCTTAAAGAAATTATCCATGCAGGAGAGTAGAGCACCTACTCAAGAAACCATAAGAGAAGAAGTATTACCCTTGAACCCTGTGAAAGACCCTCAGTAGTGCGAAGCTGCATTTCTAAGAAAAGATAAGAACAAGAATGGAAAGAGGAATCCAGAGACGTAGATCACAGAAACGAAAGCAAGAAAGCTCAGTAAGAAGAAAGCAAAGATAGAAAAATTGTGGGAGGTTCCAGAGAGGACTTCATAGAAGGAAGGATTGTAGAACTTGAACCTTGTCAGAAAAACAGAACAACACATATTGGCACTTCACCACGACGAAGCAATATGACCATTGGAGGCGTCCCGACCATTAGAATGACGCTCCAGAACATCTAGAAACGTAGTTATTGCTGGAAAGATTGCCATTGGATCATTGGGACTGTTCCATAGTGGATGGAATCATATTGATTGAGGCATTCCTGCCCGTTGGAGGAGTCTGTTACTACGTTGTCTATTTAGTCCGTCGCATGTCCCACCAAGGACACTTTTGCAAATTGTGATTATCTGAGTCCACAGAGAACTAATTGCTATCGCGTAGTGTCTACTACACCATTTTCATCAGGAGGTATAGAAGTAGAAGATGAGCCTGCCCAACTATGCAGATTAGTAGATGCGACAAAGGCTAGCCTTCGATGTGTATAGGAGGAAAAAGAATAGGCCACAGAGGCCTTGAAGAAAGCAAAGGAGGAAGCTGTTGGCACAGGGGCAGACCCAGGGTTCAACACTACAACAACACACCAACAAAACCCTAACTACTGGCCCTTTTGGCAACACCTACGAAGCAGATGAAGTCTCACCTGAGGTAGAGGCAGGGGTGGTTGCAAGACTCAGCTATCTACAACCTTAGCTGGGACATAGAAATGTGATTATATCACTTACAGAGAACTTAGCATCGATCATTCATCAATATTCAATCCTTATTATACTTTGCAGATGGCACAAAGCATCGCAACATTTGCTTACATATAGGGTATGTCAACACTTAGCAATAGTAAAATAGATCAGATCCAGTAGATCAGCACTAAGCATCTTCATATATGTTAGATCTAACATTCATACACATCTAAGAAGCACAAAGCATAAGTAGATCTATCTAAATATATCAAATCAATTAGGAAAAGAAGAGATAAGCACATTGAGTCAAAGCACAAAGAATAACACAAAAATTTACGTGGTTCACCCCCACCCTGGGGCTACGTCCACAAAGTATTATTCTTTATTAGCGTCTTCAATCGGTTACAGCACAGAGCCACCAAAACCATTATTTGCACGGGACAAAATATCTGCACAGCTTTCTAGATCCTTCTTCCTTATGCTACAGCACAAAGCCCTCTATAACTTCTTACAACAACTTGCACTTAGCTCTACAAGTCTTTTACAGTCATTCACAAAGCACTTACAAAGTCTATTAGCACTTAGCTTACATCACATACACCTCTATTTCTATATCCTCTGATAGATACCTAGATATCTATTTATACATTACAAAAGTGGGCCTAAGCGTGGGTAAACCCACGGGCCGACATCCCTTTCCCATTACATTATCCCAAAAACCCAAAAAGGACCCAAAGTGGGTCGAGATCCCATGATCTTTGCTTTGTCTCACGCCCCTTCTTCGACTAGCTATCGAAGTCCCAAAATAGGTCAAAATGACCAAGGTTATCCCAAAACTTGGTCAAGGGCCAACATGCCCCCAACACTCACCTGTGACTTGTCTTGAGTCACTCAGGTCTATTCAGTTTTGCTTCGAAGGCCTCGAGCTTGGCTCGAGCTGCTTCGACTTGCTGCATTGCTACGACCTCTTGCTCAGTGAACTCCTGGATCACTGCATCATTTATTAGTCCTTCTAAGTGTTGTTCTACTGTGATGACAACCTGTTCAAGCTCTCCTCCTTGGCTTTCAACTTTAGTGAATAGTTGGCATGCCTTCTCTTGCACTGGTTGAAGTTGCTGAGAGACTTCCATTACTTTACTTTGGATCGTGTGGATCTGCTGCTGGGCTGTGTGTTGCTCGTGAAACCTCTTCATCCTTTTGACTGGTGACAAGACCTTCAACTATGATTGTAACATATTTGTGTTCTCCTTCGCTTCTTGGAGTTGCGCCTCCAATGCCTACAACTCTGGATTCTCTGTGAGGTTCTCATAAGTCTGAGTGCTCCTAGAGATCAGTTGTTTGCATTCCAAGGAAAGAGCTTTTAATCTGCCAATTGCACCGTGGGCTGTTGCTTCCCTTAGGTATCGTATATCTTGAGGGGTCTCGGGTACAGTACAAAGTTCCAGATCTGCGATGCGCTACTGAAGCTGTTGGAAGATTGGTTGTTGTCATTGATGTCAACCCTAGTCATGGGTTTTGGACCGCACGATTGATGAAGGTATTTGGACATGAAGGAAAATGCACATGAAGATACAACACCCATGGATGGATAGTATACATCATGTTGTTTCTGGTGGTATGTGGAACGTCACATGGATCCTCATAGTTGAGGATAAATGAATTTTTGAATATGAAAAAGTGAATTGAAGAAGGAAGTACATGTAGGCCCTGAAGATAATTAAAGAAAATAATTACAAACTAAGAAAGTGTCAGGTCGGCCCTAATGTTAAAATAAAGTGACATAAATGGTATAAATAAATATCATTATACATTCATTTGACATAAAAGTCGAATTTCAGAGGAAATCAGAAGTAAAGAAGGCCGGATTTCAAGGGAGGATGAAGTCTTTTGGTGATGTGTTCTAAGGTATGTTATTTTCAGGTCATCTTACCATTTTTGATATAACTTTTTTTCTAGAATGATTCAGATGGTGAAATTTCTATGGTATTGAGAAGACATATCAAGGTACCTGTGGTAATTTTTTTTATCTCTTGATTCGCTATAATTATGGAGATAAACTCTATAGAAGATAGGGTTTGTGACCAGTCCTGGAGATAGTCAATAAACAGGTGTTCCGGGTAAAATAGTAATAACTTCTTCATCGAGAATCCAAATGATGTGGGACAAATTTCATTGGAAATCATGCGAACTGTAGTTTCTTGTGTGCAAGTTTCAGAATTGGATGTTAAATATTGAGCACGTTGCATTCTGTACAATTTCGGTCTCTTGAATAAACCAGAATTGAACAAGGTCTACCATTCTCTCTATAACTTCTTTTTGGGGAGGATTCAAGGAGTGAAACTTGGATAAGTTTCATAGAATAAATTGAATAATATTATCTATAGGATCAGAGTATTCCAAGAATTGAATAATTGTAGAAATTGAAGAGGTCTCAAGCAGCATTATCAGGTTCTATGTGATGGTTGGTTGATGGTGATGATTTAATGTGAAGTTTTATTATCTCTCATATATTCTTAGGTGGAAGGAAGGGGAAAGGATGGAGATTTCAACTCTCTCTTGATATTGGAGGATTATATCTTCCTCTTGGAGGTTTATTGTAGCACACCCACTACGGAATTCACAATTTTTCGGCCTTTTTCATCTTTTCTCCGATGAACAGAATCCCCGAATCCCTACGGGACCTTATACAGACCCTGCTACCCCTTAACCGTACTCATATGATCGACGACTATGACCACAGGTCTTATCGAGGAGGTGCTTGTCGGCTTTCACGATTCAAGAAATCACGGTGCATGTATTCCCCTTTATCTCTTGTCTTTCAAAGGGTTGAAATTCGAAATGGATCTAACCGCTTAACATGGTTAATAGCGACCCAGGTTAAGTCTAGGCACTCTATTCTTTAGGATTTCTCATACCGGAACTTTGGGGGATATGATGATAGGAGGTTTCACATCTGGGTCTCCTGGGAGCCGAAACTCCAAAAACGCCAATTCTAAACATGCTTCACTGTTTCGGGGTTTCCTCCATCGGGATTTTGGGGTATGCGACAAGATGAGGTCTCGCACCTAATTTTCCGGGAGCCGAAAATCCGAAACTGGTATTCATTTCTAAGCTCATTTTGGGGTTTCTCCTTTTGGGATTTCACGTTATAAAACGTCAAGGGGTTCATGCCCTTCGACACTCCGGAAGCCGAAACACCGAAGTATCAGATTTATGCGTACTAGGCCATATTGGGACTTCGTGAGTCGAGATTTTGGGACTTGCGAGTACAAGGGAATACACCCTTGAGTATTCCGATTTTCAAAATGCCAAAATATCGTAACATGTCTGTGTGTTGTCCTTTCGAGATTTCACCCATCGAGATTTTGGGACTTGCGAGTACAAGGGAATACACCCTTGAGTATTTCAATTTCTGAAATGCCGAAATATCATAACATGTATGTGTGTTGACCTTTCAGGATTTCACCCATCAAGATTTCGGGACTTGCGAGTACAAGGGAATACACCCTTGAGTATTCCAATTTACGAAATGCTGAAATATCGTAACATGTCCGCATGTTGACCTTTCAGGATTTCACCCATCAAGATTTCAGGACTTGTGAGTACAAGGGAATACACCCTTGAGTATTCCGATTTCTGAAATGTCGAAATATCGTAACATGTCTGCGTGTTGACCTTTTGGGATTACACCCATCGGGATTTTAGGACTTGTGAGTACAAGGGACTTGCCTCTAGGTATCTCGGGTGCTGAAATACCGAATCATCTTAACTTGTCCACGCCCCATCATTTCGGGGTTTCGTATGTCAGGATTTCGTGAGTCGTGAGGACAGGGGTTCTTATCCTCTAGTTCCCCTAGTTTCAAAATGTCTAAATGCTTACCGACCACCATGTGTACTCTACAACTGGATGGTCCATGCACTCCCATGGGTCTTGGGATCGACGGTCCTAATTTCTTCGTTACTTGAGAAGGTTAAAAAGGGGTCGAGGCATTTTCGCCTGCGTTCCTTCATTCGATTTTTACGGTCGTAACTGGACTCAGATCCTCTGAAAGGATCTCTTTCGTGCATTTAGAAAGAGGGAGGGTATCCTGGGTACCTAACCACTGAAAGGTCCAAACTCATCCACACGCTGTCATTTTAGGATTTCACAAGTCGGGATTTTGAGACTTGCGAGTGCAAGGGAACTCGCCCTTGGGTATCCTGGGTATCGAAATGCTGAAATGTTGGAGTCTACGAGGACCATTCTCCCTCGTGCAATATTTCAAGACTTAAATTATAACATCCTCCTTTGGGTCCTTAGGTAATTTACACCAGGTTTTGAAGACCAGACTAGAAGGTCATCTAGAAGGTAAAAGAGTGGTCTCGAAAGGGTGCCTTCGTGGAGAAATCTATCCAAGGCATCGGGTAAGACAAACACGAGAACAAATCTCCCGAGAGTAGACTTGAAAAATCTGTATTAGTTCTATATATATAAACATAAGCCATACGTGGTCTTTCCAACAAAACCATGCAACCATCCTTTCTGATCAAAACACCATGCAGACAGTCTTATATTGAAACCATTCATAATTGCACAGATTATGAGCATACATGTCAGCATATAAATTTCAAGATACAAGACATAAAACACTTATCAGAAAAACACCAGGTGTGAAGCAACTGCTGAGATGGGTGCTCGTTTCCACCCAACCGTAGGCTCAGCGACTCTGAATGGATTTACCACTAGCCACCCTCGAGCTAGACCACAATGATTGAGACTCTCTGTCTCGGTTCTTCAGCGATAGAGAATGAAGGTTACTCTCCTTATTCTCTACTATCGCTCACTCTATATTTTGTTCCAGAGTTCTTTCGATCTCTTCCCCTACGATCCCCCTCACGTCCTCCCTTCCACACCTTTTACCTGCCTTTTCTTTTCCGACAAGGTTGCGTGTGGCACAAATTTCCCAGTGGTGGTCAGGTTTGAGGCCTCCACGGATGGGCGGTTCACCCCCATCCCTCATTAACTCATGAGGAGCCCCTTCAACTACCATCCTGGCGAGTAATTCATTTCGGGGCCAGTGATTTGCTCTTGGTTCTCCAGGCTAGTGAAGACCAAATACGATTTGGTTCGGTG
>SNQJ01S0112599.1:0-12309 GCA_010110895.2 Picea sitchensis
GTTCTTTCCCCAATATGGTCACCACTATGTTATCGCTCTGTAAATTTCCTAGAGGTTGTTAGAAAAGAAGAAATTTACGGGAGGTAACTTTATCCAACCACTTCGAAGCTGGCATCTAGCCCTGCCAGCTTCAGAGAGGGATCTCTCTGTATGATTTATATATGTTTCAAATTTAAAATATTAGGCTAGGTAAACTGGCAGAAATGGTTTTCTCCATGTTGGCACATGCTTCCACTACTGCCTCCAGGTTACAAGTGTCTTTGAACAACGTCCAGACACAGTTGAAGTTGGAGAAGATACCATCCTTTTCCAATGACAACAGGATCAATACATTGGAGGAACTGGTCCTCAAGATCGAGTACGATCCCTCGAATGTGAAAGCAGTTGAGGAGATGATCAAGAAGAAAAATGCAGACATAGCGTCTTTGAGGAAACAATTGAAGTTGCCACCAATAGTAGACTCGCAGGCAAAGGAAATAGCAGAGACAGAAGGAGAAAAAGATGAGATGCTTAAGCTGATCATGGAACAAAATGCACAACTGAAGGAGATAGAAGCTAAGATGGAGAAGCTAGTGAAAGATAAAGATCAGTTGAAACCCATGGAAGTCATTCCATTGAGTGCAGTTCCACTCTCAGGAGTGAGCACAACATCACTAGCAAAAGTCCCATCGGTGAATCCACTGACATCTCTGGAAAATACGGTTGAATTGGCCAAATATATGGAAGAGATGAATCTACAGGAGACAGAGATTAGCAGGCTCAAAAAGGAGATTGAGAACCTTTAGGAACTCAAATATTCTTATCAAACCAGCTTCTCCAAGGAAAAACAGGTATCAGACCAGCTTAAACAAGAGTTACAATAGCTCTGGAAGCAAACAGTGGCAGGTAAAACACTGGCCGAAGTCAAAGAAAGTGTCTGGACAGACATCACCAAGTCTATGAATGAAATATGGCCAATGATACAGATTATGTTTGAGAAAAATGAATTGGTGCAAAGAAGTAAACAAGCCATCGAGAAGATCAGATCAGAACTGGGAGAGATGCCCACACAGGTTAATGAAATCATCAAATTCTTGAATTCTAAAACCAGAGAGGAGCTGGAAGAGATGAGAATTGAGGATAGAACAGAGACCATCCTTGAGGTCAAAAGAGTCTTGACCAAGAGAGGACTGATGCTACAGCTAGAAGAAAAGGTTTAGGCCATGGACCTAGGGGTACAAAGGTTTTTCAACAAGATTGGGGCCCTACAGAAGAAAGGTCTTCCTGGTTTGAAGGTGATAAATGACAAATTGATGACACTCCCAGATTACAAAAAGAGACTAGCCGATGTGGCTAAGGATAGTTCAAAATTTTCAGGGATTCAAGGGAGCATCATTGGCAAAGAATTCCTAGATGCACTTCAGTTGGACATCAACATTTAGTATGAGATTTGGTATATCTTCATCACCAAGCCTACTTTTTCCAAGTACACAGAGATGGATGAAGTCTACCAAAGGTTACTCAAGGTTAGCATTCCCAGTCATCTTCGATGGGAAGAAATTTGCGACCTGATTGAGTAATCGATGAGCTGTCCCAGCCCAGTCAACTGTCCAGTCAGACGAGGTCATGTAGAGGCCTCACCAACGGTCCACCCAGAAAACAACATGCAGTTGTGACACATCATCAAACAGTTTTCTAGATTTCTGTAATTTGTTAAGCTAGTTAGGCTAAAAATAGATTTACCACGTCCTGATCTTTAATGACAGGATCATTTGTAATTTTGGGTTATAAATACTTCACTTTTCGAAGTATTGAGGGTTGATCTTTACGCCCTGTGAGCTATCAGACTGTAATGTTTTTCAAGAGATCTTCCATTAATACAAAGAGGCATTTTTACAGGATTCTTGCGTGTATTCGCTGGTGATGTTTTCCTTTCTAGGTTAAATGTTATTCTCACTTAGTTATCACACTGTTTTCCAAAACTAATCTTTGAAAGTAACGAACGTTGTAGGATTTATCTTTGTATACCTTGTTTCTGACTTTAAAATATTTTAGTGTTTCATCTTCTGATTTTATGATAAAGAAATTCTTAATTGCTTCTTTGTCGTAATTGACATTCTGACCTTTTTTCTGCTATTTCTCATTTATGCTACTAAAAGAATCCAGTGATTACATTATCTCACCCTGTGAAAAGTTTCTTTGCTTTCTGGTTTAGATTTTATTTCATGATACAGACCCCATAGCCCAATGGATGTGTAAACTCTCTCAGCCAACCCAATGAAAACTACAACAAACAAAACCAACATATTTTGTTTACCTAGCCTAATATTTTAAATTTGAAACATATCTAAATCATACAGAGAGATCCCTCTCTGAAGTTGGTAGGGCTAGATCCCAGCTTCGAAGTGGTTGGATAAAGTTACCTCCCATAAATTTCTTCTTTTCTAACAACCTCTAGAAAGTTTACAAAGTGATAACACATCCTAAACCTGATAGGGGAATAGATCAACTTTGGTTTTCCCATCAGTGCCTAGGTTTTCTTAGTTATGACATTGACCTCCGACCCTAAGCTGAGGACCACATAGTCTATATCATATTCTCCTATTTGAGCATTCAAGTGTAATTTCTTATTTGTTCTTCTCCTTTTAGAGAATTGGCGTATTGCCCTATTCAGTAAGGGATCTATCTTTCCTAGCTCATAATGTCTGATTAAGATTTGTAGCTCTTGTACAACGCTTTCATCTTGAATCAACTTAATCCTACGACCGATGGGAACCTAAGCTGGCAAAGTGACAACGCATGTTCATCAGATTCAGAAGAAGCATTGGAGAACTGATAGAACAAAATGTATGAAGTATCTACAAGGAGATGTGCTAGATTAACTAGAGAAGTTCGTTGGATCGGAACAACAGTGAGTAACTTACCCACCTTTGATGGTTTGAATCCTTTAGAAGCCTTCTTATCAGAACTTGAAGCAAGTGAACCAACACGACAGATATTGTTGGCAATGGATGAGGCCTTAAAAGAAACACCAGCAAGATGGTGGGGGACACACAAAAGAAATATTATAGACTGGGTACAATGTTGTACTTTGATGACAACATGGTTCTCAGCACAAGCCAAAAGATGCAAAGTAAGGTACACAAGTCGAAGCTGCCCAAAGGACCATGTGTGAAGCTGCGAAGAGGCTTAGAGCGACACTCCATAAGAAAAGTGGGTGCACAAATTTATTAATACGCTAGACACGAACCCTATCAAATGGTACCTTCAAGCAAAGTTGTGCCTCATTACTACAGATTGGGAAGGTATGACTCATAATTTTGTAACTACATTCTTATTTGAAAGTCAATATCCTTTAGTAGATCAAGCATTACATATTGTGAGAAAAAAAGTATTTGAGGAGGCATCTAGGCACCCTTTGGAACAAGAAGAGGATGAATGGACTGTGGCTAGAAACTACAAGGTTGTTACAACATCAATGTTGATGAAGACGATGATCCTAGGAAGGTGAAAATCGCAGAAACAGAAGGCCAAAGAGATGTGGAAGGACTAGGAGTTTAGTTACCATTCATTGGACAACCGATCAAGATCAAGAAATTCAATATAGGAATAGAGGAGACATTGAAGGTTACTAATGTTGGACATACTGAATATTATAGGAAGTTCATCAAAGGATATGCCCAAATTACAACACCCATGGAGAATATTTTGAAGAAGGACTATCAATTTAGTTGGACAAAAGAATGCCAGTAGAGCTTTGACACACTGGAACAAAAGATGGTTACCGCGCCTATTCTGGTCTTCCTAGATTGGAGAAAGGAGTTCCATGTGCATGTCGATGCATCATCCATTGCATTGGGATTTGTGTTAGCACAACCAGGAACATGAGACATCGACCACCCGTTATCCTTTGCTAGCAGGAAGCTATCCACATCTGAGATTAATTACACCACCACTGAGAGAGAAGGACTAGCCATGGTGTATGTGCTACAAAAATTTCGCCACTACATGTTGGGAGGACACTTTAAAATGTTTACTGATCACTCTGCACTGAAATACCTAGTCAACAAGCCAGTGTTGGGGGGGATAATATCTAGATGGCTTATGTTATTTCAGGAATATGATTTTGAAATTGTGGTTAAACCAGGAAGAATGAACAAAGGTCCTAACCACTTGTCAAGGTTGGAACATGGCGAAGAGCCCACCAGTTTGGAGGATACAGTTCCAGATGCATATTTACTGGCCATTAGAAATATTGATGACCACTTCATAGAGATAGTCCAGTTCCTGTCAACAGGAATGGCACCTAATGAGTATACAATTCCACAGAAGAAACAACTAGTAGTGTGCGCTGCAGACTTTTCACTTATAGCTGGACAACTATACAAGATGGGACCTGATGAGATACTGAGAAGATGTGTTATGAAGGCAGAACGACCATTGATTCTCGCTTAATCTCATGAAGGCATTGCAGGAGGAAACTACACAGACAAAGCAATTGCACAAAAGGTTCTTAGAGCTATCCTATGGCAACCTACCTTACACAGATATTCTAAAGACTACTACAAGGCCTGTGATGTATGCCGAAGAGTTGGGAAACCGTCCAGAATAGATGAAACACCTTTAGCACTGTAGTTGACTTTACAAGCATTTGAGAAATGGGCCATTGACTACGTGGGACCTATAAACCCACCAGGGAAGCACATAGGAACAAGGTACATCATCACTGCGACATAATACTTGACAAGATGGGATGAAGCAAGAGCAATTAAGGACTGTAGTGCAACTACATCTGTGTGCTTCATATTTGATGACATCATAACTAGGTTTGGATGCCCAAAGATCCTTATGAGTGATCAAGGCACACATTTCATAAATAAAACAATTGAAGCCTTGACTGAGGAATTTTCATTCCACCATCAGAAGAGCACACCTTACCATCCACAAGCAAATGGGACAGTGGAAGCATTCACAAGATCTTGGAGACAATGCTAACGAAGATTTGTAGTGTGAATAAGGATGACTAGTATTTAAGAGTACCTGCAGTACTATGGGCCTATAGAACCACTTGTAATAAGCTAACAATGCAGATCCATTTTAAGTTGGTTTATGGTCTCGAAGTTGTTGTCCCAATGGAATACTTGGTGCCAAGATTAAGAATTGTTGCCTTTACAGACATGGATGACACTGGCGCTATTCGAGAGAGGTTTGGACAATTGGTAGAACTAGAAGAAGACATATTCATTGCAGGATTCCATCAACAGGTTCAGAAGGAAAGAGAGAAGGAATATCATGACAGGCACATTAAGAAGAAGGAATTTAAGCAAGGTGATTTGGTAATGGTATATGACAGTAAGTTCATGAAGCATCCTGGAAAGTTCAGAATGCATTGGCTCGAGCCATATGAGATCTCCTATGTTACAGAAGGAGGAGATGCACATCTGAAGAGTTTGAATGGAGAATGGAAGGAAGGTTTGGTGAATGGGAGCCGACTGAAGTTGTACTATGACAACCAGCTGCCTTGTAGCTCTCAATAGAAGCAGGGGAAAAAGGGTCTAGGTACCAGGTGCAGTTGAAACTAGTTACCAGACACAGAAAAGACAGTTTGCACAAGGAAGGAGAGGAGGCATAAAGTAGAAAGAAAAGGCTGCATTGCGCAGTCTGAAGTCGAAGTAAAACAGAAGGATCAGATCTGAAGTGCCTCGGGACAAGTCACAAGTGAGTATTGGGGGCTTGTTGGACCTTGGTTATGGAAGCAAGCGAAGATCAAGGAAGAAAAGACAAAATGTGAACTGCGTGGAAGACAAAGTGACTGTTACTGGGTCAAAGTGAGCAAAAGAGCAAAAAAGATGGAGAGAACAAAGAGAAAGCAAGTCATTGTATGAGGAGATCGAGGATGATAGATCAACAAGGAAGAAGGATCGTGGACAACTCAACAATTGGAAAAATCCACCTTTGGATGCTTTGGATCACTCTGCGAGAAGGAAGGAAAGATAGGTTGGCGAGGCCCTGAAAACGTGGATCAAGTTGACCTAGGGTTTTTGACACCTAAGGTTTTGGTATCTAGGGTTTTGACACCTAGGTTTCATTGTAAGGATGCCGGTGAGTGATTCTAATGTATAAAAAAAGGTCAAGAGGACCTGGTTCGGGTTGGTTGTTGGTACGATATTGTTGTTCTAGTTTATTGTGATATGAGTTATTATTGTTGTGTGAGAGAGAAGAGCTAAGTGTGAGAGCCTTCTGGTATTGTAAGATCTCCAACTGGGTGCGGAGATCAAGTCCTTCAGCTAGGTGCGTAGGAAGGAGAGAGACATAGAGAATAAGAAAGAAGATCTGCTAGCCAAGAGCGTAGACAAGAATTGTATGCTTCATCTTACTACATTATAAAGCATAGTTTTGTGGACGTATCCCTAGAGAGAGGGTGAACCACGTATATCTTGTGTCATATGTGTGATTGATGCTTTGTTCTTTGTCATTGATATTCTGCTATTACATTACTGTTTTAGATCTAATAGATGGTTGTGCGGAGTAGATCTAAGATGATAAGTGATTTATGCCTATTGTATTGTTTTGTATTAGATCCACTTGATATTCCCCTTGGTTGTAGACATCTTTGTCCTGCAACCCCCTCATAGCTGCTTCGGGTGAGACTGCATCTGCTTCGCAGGTGTTGTGAAAGGGCTAGTAGTTAGGGATTGTTGGTGCGCTCTTGGAGCCGAACCCTGGGTCTGCCTCTGTGCCAACAGTCACGACATTTCAGGTAGATGGTTTCTTATAATAGTTTCATTTGGTAATCATGTACAATAAAGGTATTCATAATAAGGTTACGGATATGTTGTGAATACCAGTGATTAATGCATAGACAATAATAAGGTATAATCCTTTAGCTCATGAAAGATATGTTGAAAAATATGCTAAGGATGATGATTTTAAAGTTTTATATGATGCATTAACTCATGGCAATCAACAGTCATATTATCATGTGCATGGCAATTTGTTATATCATCTTGGAAATATTTGTATACCCATAGATGAAAGGGTAGATGTAATTAGAGAAGCTCATACATCTCTCATTTTTGGTCATTTTGGGGTTGGTAAGACAGTAGCATAGTTGCAGAGATAATGTTATTGGCCTCGAATGAATGAAATAGTTTCCAAGTATATCAAAGGGTGTGTTATCTGTACCACAAGGAAGCCTAGCAACATAAATTTGGGGTTATGCAAACCACTTCTAGTACCTCCCTAGCCATGGGAAAGTATATTTATGGATTTTGTAGGGGGTTTGACAATGTCCAAGACAAGTCATGATTACTTATATCTTGTTGTGGATAGATTCAGTAAGATGTGTATTCTAATGTCATGCAAGAAGTAGGCCACAACTGAACAGACAACACAAATTGCAAATATTTTGGTTCATTTTGGACTTCCTACATATATTATATCAGATTGAGACTCTCGATTTTTGGGAAAATTTTGGTCTCATTTATGGGAGCTCATTGACACTAAGTTAAATAAGAACACAACTTTTCATCTACAAACAGATGGACAAAAATAGGTGGTGTTATCACTGAAATTTCGTTCGCAAATGGTTATAGAAATCCAACATCTTCAAACAACTATGAGTTCACCCACGGACCAAAATTACCAAAAAAATATTTCCAAAAGGTTCAAAACTATACAACCAGTTATAAAATCAAGATGCACTATGACTACATAGGGCGCACATGCACATGCGCCATCAAGAAACATAGGAAAAGTGCACATGCGCATGATCTGTGACTATGGATGCTAAAAGCTGTGCACACCTGAGAACGACGTATTTATGATATTGGTTGGCCTCCCACCTAGTTCTGGTTCAGCTTCCAAGTCGATTTTACATCCAAATATCGGCTGGATCTGGCTGGGTGGCTGGTCAAAGACCTAAAGGTGCCCTAAACGACCCCTTTTCACACTAAAAGTTGGTTGCACAATACCTCAAAGTGATGCTATAAAACAAGGCCATGGGTGCACTACATTTTCAAGGAATTCATTTGTAAGGTTATGTTGCTGCTATTCTCTTGGGGAAACCTATTTTCCTATCAAGAGCATACTAGCACCATTCCATTTGGGCAATCCACATCACCTTTTGAGTGGGTTAGCTTGGGATTCTTTCACCATTTCTTCCAAGTTTCCAAGTTGTAAGAAGAGTTCAATATTGGGGGTCCAAGAGCCCTCCCTTGGAGGAAGAAGGGACCCAAAGTCCCCTTTCTCTTCGGTGTTTTCTTTTTCACTAATACAATCCTTTCCATTAGTGACATGAGTCTTGTTTGTTTCTTGTTCTTATGTCCTTATGCACAATAGTTTAGTTGTTTTTTCCTTTCCTAGTTTAATTCTTAGCTTAATATTTTATGTTTATTCTTCTAACCCTTTCCTTTAATGTTGTCTTGCTTAGCTAACCCAACTAAGCTTGTAAGCACCTCTGTTTTTCTCATTTAGGTGAAAAAATAGGCACAATAGATTGACGACTCCACTAGGGAAAGGTATCAATTTCCTACCCCATTTGGGTTATTTTAGCTCTTCTTTCTGTTTATTTAACCCGCAGGTACCATAACTGGCCCAAGCCGACCTGCAAACATCCAATTCAAAGCTGAGTTGAGAGAATTCCATCTAGAATTTTCTTCACGACCGTGTGACAGTTGTGCGCGGGTTTATTGGCCCACAGTCGTGCATCGTGCACACGTGCGCCAAAACCACTATATTACTCAGTTCCTTCTGCACACCTGCACCCAAAAGTCTTTTTCAGTTCGTGCATTGGCGCTCAGAGCGCCTCTGTCTAGTCTGAGACCCATGCACCCGTGTAGAAAAATACACATTGTAAGCCTTTTGTGATGTGTGGAAGGCCCCTAGCCTTCTTAAAATTGATTTCATGCACATTGTAACCAACACCACACTTAGTTCCCTCTCCATATAAAGGGATTAGTCCAAACATAGGCACTTAGGGGGTTTAATATCATTATTTCCTCTTTTGCTTTCATTTTGCCACATGGATGGCTTGCTTTGACTGAGAGTATAAGTTGGAATAATTTGTAATCACATATAAAACTTGCATTGGGACTAGAAATTAGATATCAATCCTTGAGTATGCTCTTCTCTCGCACTCCAAAGCAATATTGTGAATCAGAAAGAGGTTGAGGGAAAATTTCATCTCTCTTAAAAAAGAAAAAATCTTTAGGAGAGGACAACAGCCCCCTCAAGACTCTTCTTAGTCTATTTTTCAAACACATCTCAAGATTGTAACGAGCCCATACATGCCCACATGCTACAAAGACAAGATAGTGTTGAAATTTACTTTCTTAGATTAACTCACTAGGGAAGTTTAAAGGTTTTGTAATGGGCCCATACATGCCCACATGCTACAAATCTAGGATAGTTTCAAAGCTTTCTTAGATTAAATCACAATAGGGAGTTAAAGGAATAGTAAGGACCCACATGTCCACATGCTAGTTTCCTAGGGACTTTAAATTATGCAAGGTTGTACCAATGACACATAGTAACTTAGGTAATCAACACTTGTAAGGACCAAGCGAAGTCCACATGCAGCAAGGTGACACCTAAATTATTAAAAATTGGCACAGTTTCACTTGTTCACACACAAAGTTCACCAATCACTCACATAGTTTTCATCTCGAAACGTGGAGGTTAAAGTAAGTTTCCTCCAAAGGGAATCCGAAACATCCCACTCTTTTCTTGATGAAACTATTCACTCCCACTTAATTTCAATGAGATTGGCTCACACCCCCAATCTCTCAAACAACCACATCTAAATTTTTTCTAAAAACTCACTAAGTTTTCCTCCACAGGAGGTGCCAAAATAAATCTTTTAGTCTAGGTAGGTTTTCGGGGATAGGCATCCAAATAACTCCCCGTTATCTGGTTCTCACATTTTCAAAACAATAGAAGTGGTCAAATAGGGAACTTTAAATCCTCCAAGTCAAGTGTTCCTAACACCATAAGCCAGGGAGATACTCGTGAAGGGTTGAAGGCCAAGGTCCGGTTGTTCTATGCATCCCCCCTTGAGGCACCTACCTCTTGGATGGGATCCAGCCTGTGATCCATTTCTTAGGCCGAAAATCTAACTGTTGCACTTTGACCGAGGTACCTAGTGACCAAAATTTTAGGACATCTACCCAGGTGGCAATTGTGTGCTGCAATTGCACCTTGATCGGATTTTGTGTGTCTATTGGGAAATATTGCCAGCTCTTTCGAGATATGCCCCCTCTACCCCTCATTATAATTGATTTCTTCATCCTTCACTAGCTTCTTTTTTGGTGGCTTCAGACCCCACTGTTGAGTACTATTGGAAGGTCCAGTGCTATTTTGAGAGGAAGGACGTTACATATTTTAGGACAAGAGAATTTGTTTTCTTTGTTCCCCCACGCAGACAAAACCCACCTATCCACATATATGCTTCTTTATCAAAACACTTTATGTATGATGCACTTCTGGTTACATTTGATTTAGATATATATCGTGTAAAGTCCAAAAATTACAACAAAAGATCTTGTTCATTTATTTTTCTCTCATCACCATTTACACACATCCACTTAGTTAGTCAGACATCATAGGGGACCCACAGAATCCCTGCCGTTCTAGACGCTTGCTAAATCTCCCTCCTATTTTAGGAGGAGTTCATAGTCTCCCCAACTCACCAGCCCCACCTTCTCACACCCCTGTGAGTGCCAATGTCTTAGGATCAACTTTGCTTGGTTCAACCTGTTAGCGATTATTTTTGTCTTTGGCGCAGAAGCACCCAAGGTTGTAGGTTGCACATGAAACACCCAAGTGCAGCAGCAAAAGAACCCAACTTTCTGGTTACGAGTCAAGCGACCGGGCAAGGTTTTGATGTCTACAACCGAGACCCATCCGCAGAGTAGATCAACGGTCACCAGAATCTAGGGGTTACTAAGTTACCTGACGTATAACACCAAAGAAAGCCCTTATATTTCAAGGCTGAATCTGGGTCGTCCGATCCAGTGACGCGTGGCGCAAGATCCGGCCGCATCGGCGTTTCGGCGTTCGGGAGTTCATGGAGTGAGAGTTTCGTGTGGTTCAAAACCTCGAACCCCGAAATGATGATAGCCCCAGGACCGGGCCCGTGGTTTTGGCATCTAGTCATAAAGGAACAGGTCTTGAGGAGGGGCGCTTATGATCATGGAAAAGTCTCAGCCGTTCATTCTAAGGATGCGTGTTGAAAGATCCGGCCGCATCAACATTTCGACGTTCGAGAGTTCATGGGGTGAGAGTTTCGTGTTGTTCGACATCACAAAACCCTGAACCCCGATAGCACCGAAAGCATAGAAGCTGGGGCCTGCAACTTCACGAAGCATTTTCAGCCATCCATCCAGAGGGGACACCTGGCAGCAAATAGCGCCATCTCAATGCTTCTCCCATCGCGACTCCAACGCGCAAAAAAGTAGCTCTGTTATATTTCGATGCGCGAGGTGCCAGGAGGATCCCGGACTGGGACTCACAGTATCATTGGGAGAGTTAAGGGCCGTCAGATCTAGAGGGACACATGGTGACAGATTGAGCCATCTCGGCATATCGCTCATCGCGATTTCAATCAGCAAAGGTTATCCCTTTCATATTCGCGAACGCCGAAAGCATATGGTCACAGCCCATGGTCACTTGGGGAGAGGAAAGAGATGCATAAAGAAGGCCAAGGCACCGAGTTCAGTTGCAGGGGGGATCATCACGATCTCTAGGTGCCATTGGACACAATCTTAATACTGTTTCTAGTATTGAAGTAATTGAAGACAAGGGCAGGTGGTTGAAACCTCCTTTCGTTCATTAAATGAGGGGAATGGAGGGTCTGGCGAGCTGCTTGTTCGTAGAGGACCTGTGTATTGATTCCCTCAATGAAGTCATGCCGAAGTCCTCGACTCGACAGAGAATTTTGCGCACGCTAGCCGAGCACTTCATGGCTCAGCTACCCTCCTTACAGGAGCCATGCGTAGTTAAGGTGGCATTTAAAGAAAGATATCAGTACAAGTTTGAATGAAGGGACATCAGGCCTTGAGTGACTGGGCACGCCTCTGTGAGGTGAATTTTCCTGAGTATATAGACTCATTTTTTGTATTTTGAAAGCATCGATGGTATAGCAGAGCTCCTGATGGTAAAGTTTTATTTAGATGGATTAAGAAGACTGTCTGTTATAAAATAAGAAATCTCATATACAGACAGTCTTCTTAATCCATCTAAATTTTCGTCTCATGCTAGGAGAGTTCATGAACGAATGATTCGTGCGGATCATTGCAATTATGTCATGATAAAGGATTTATTTATGCATTA